>CM060965.1:141358173-141538173 GCA_030765045.1 Tenodera sinensis | reverse complement strand
CCTGCATTGATAATGCTACTCCTGTTCTTCCAATTTCAAAAAGTATACATTTTCTCTGCAGTTTTATGGTTATAGTATACCAATTTAGAATTTGTCTTTACAATAAATTTACCCATATCACATTCGATTCACTCGAAATATAACACATAGTAATTCCTAGCTTACACATAAAATTTGAAGTAGGTTTGACTTTCTTTATTTCATTCTTTAGTCATACGAGGAGGGATATTTCTTCTCTATGTTAGTGGTAAATTCCATTTAATTGACCAAAAGTAATTTGGACATTTAGGTTGCTGAAAATCATTGGTTATGAAGACGCTGTTGGGAAAAATTCTAACTGAGAAATGAATTCCTGAAATGTCACGTTCGGAAAAATAAACTTAACGAGTTTAGTGTAGAATGTTTAAATCAATGATCAGCTAGGACGTAGAGCATAACAGCGGAAAACTGTGACTGTATTTTCAATATACAGGCTGATTCAAAAATACTTTAAAAAAGTTTGGGGGCGGGTTGCTTATTATAAAACAAAGAAAAAAGTCACTCGTAAAAACATGTGTCCCAAAAGCCTTCGTTTTCGATTTATTGATGTTCAGTGTGTTACTAACGGAAGAATTTTGAAGTGACACAATCTATTTTTGGCCCTGTCAGCTTGTCAGTAAGTGTTCCACATATAAACTCATATCAAACACTCAAAATGTCCTCCTCTTGCATACAGACACGCCTGTATTCGTCGCACCATGTCAGAAAATTCCTGGCGGTGTAGCATGTAAGCAATTGAAACGTTAAGGATAACTACACTTTAGTTAATCCACTGCATGTAAAAAAATGACAAATGTAATCAAGTATCTATGACAACACTTCGCCATCTACGTGATATGCAATGAGTATCAGCCTTCTGTGGATTAATACATAGATAAATGAAGTTGTTGGACCTTGTCCAGGAAAGTAATTGAACGTAAACTTTCATTAATAATTTAAAAATTAATAACAGGCAAACAAAGCGTTTTGGGTAATGTGTTTGCACGAGCCCTTTTGCTTGTGTTAGTGTAAGAAACTCGGCCCCAAACTTTGTAAAACCATATTTGAATTAACCTGTATATTATACAATACATTTTAAGATATTTTTTCTGTTAATATTGCATGCAATATTGAATAACAATTATTTGCTTCTTAATACCTTGGTTTCTGATTTACTATGTTTGAGCAATGTAAACCACAGTGTAAGACAAAGTTATTTCCGAACATGATATAACTATTTGATTTCTATCCATTTCTATATAGTCTCTTGATTTTAGATGCAGTAGTGTCATCAATACGTAAGCACTTCCAGTGTATTACGATGGTGTGTTTTCTTGTTGTAATATATGTACATGTCTGTGGTTCTCAGGACTGCCATAATAAGATTCTCTCTAATCGTTCATTTGTTAAACGAACATTTGCAGCTACTTAGTGAGTCCAGTATGCATTATCCTGGCCGCTGTTCCTGTGCTTTTGTGGCAAAGCTAGGAAAAGGAAACCGGAATAGCGTTACTGTTTAGGGAAGTAATACATACATAACTGTCATCCGTTAACTGCAATGTGCTGGCAAGCACAGAGAACATATATGTTTCTGGGATACATCGAGGTAAAGCTGAGAAACTTCATTAGGGGATTGTAAAATATAATTATGGTTAATTATATAGCCCTGATAATTGTTCCTTTTACAGAGAATGTCATATCGCTTATATCCATACTGGGATAGTAATACAGACTCTTCGTGCAATTCATTAGGTGATTTGAGCATCCGCGTTTTTCCAAAATTTCTCGCAGATTCTCTATCCATCTGTGAAATGCTTTTCCCAGATCTTTGAAAACCAAATAAGTTAATGTTTCTTCATTTCTGTATTACCTACTTGCCGCACAGTAAATGTATCATCCCCACTTGATCTTCCACTTTGTTCTTCTAGAAGTAACTATTCTACAATACTCTTTAATCTGTTATTTAATACTTCTGAATGTATTTTTAGTCAGTATTTAACATGCTAATACCTCTATAATTTGAAGTTTTGTGTCACGCACTTTTGCTGTAAGCTGATATTCTTGTATCTTATTGTTTAACCAACCGTGTTAAAATTCTAAAGAATAACCCAGCATGTTTGAGCAACTCTATAAATTCGGTCAAGAACATTAAGGTCGAAATAGAGAATATGAAATTCGAAGCCCAAGAAAATAAATATATAATACCAAACCGAACTGGTTTCACAACCGACTCTGCAAAAGCTGATATAAGTGCTGCAGTGAAGGACTTGAAGATGTCATAGCAAAGGAACTAGAAGCGGTGAAAGCTGATGTGGATGGAACAATTAACGAAGTGCAAGAGCAAAAAGATGAAACCAACAGGCGAAGAAAATAAGAAAATGATGGAGGAGCTATTCCGCGACCTAGAACTCAAGATACACACCGATGTTGTGGAAGGTCCCACGATTATGACAATATCTAAAACCATCGACAAAACTGTGTGACACAACGAGAGCTGCTGGCTATTGCTGAGATCCACAGATACCTTTACGGATATTAGTTACATTTCTGAATGCATCATTTCTTCCTAACTTGATTGCAATTTATAAGTACAGATAACCCGCTGAGTCCAACAGTAGCAGAAATGCAGTTTTACAGCAGAGCATAGGGCAGGAAAACATCCATCTAATGCAGATGCCCTTTCACGAAGACGGTGCCAGGAAAACTGCAACCACTATGTCAGAGCGAGAAGAAGGAGCGTGTTGCAGCTTATTGCCAGTCGCAATGCAACGTGCAGTCAGTTGGGAGGAAAATACCTTGAGCTGATTGAGACATTGAGCCAATCCTGATGTATAAACGATCTGTGGGAGGAACTTCATGGGTAGACGTCACTCCAAGAGTTCTACTGTACAGGAGCTCACTGTGACTTCTTGGTGGCGGATCAGTATGTTGAAGGGTATGGGGCTCAGCAAACGGAAAACCGTGGTGGAACAGCTACTGTTAGAGAGCAGCAAGGCGAAAGAAGAGACTTGTGCAGGTGCCACCTGGAAGTAACTAACACTTTGAAGAAGCTACATCGTCAGTTTTATTCTACTGGTTACATTTTCTAAGTGACGAGGAGAGGTGCCATTTACACGGCAAATCACGTAACTCAAACTCGCTGATTCAGATGCAACAGAACTGCAATGACGTTTTGTAAGAATGGTTTTTATATTCACTAATAAACGATACAGGATAAAGCAAGCTATGTGGGTATAAAATATATACTTTTTGCCCTGTCTCCCTCTGTGCCCCTCTCTGTCGCTCTTTCTACTACTTATAGCAAGCAAAAGTATTGTATTCCACCCAAAACTGGATATCGATATTTCACTGCAAATATATATTTTGAAACCCACTAAAACCTAAAAAGCATGTATAGAAAAACATCCGTGTGTGTGTGTGTGTGTGTGTGTGTGTGTGTGTGTGTGTGTGTCACACTGTGGACAGCATACCTCAAAAACGAAAAGTTGGTTAAAAGCCAAAGTTGGTATTTAACTTTGTCATTCAAGGATACGACACAGAGATTTTTAAGAAAATACCCCATCCTAAACTACCCTTTACATGTAACATTTTTCGAAAATTGTGGTATTCTTGAAAATGCCTGTAACGATTTTGATTAAAATGCCATATGTTTAAAATATTTGTATGACAAATGAAATGTATATTTTGAATTTTCTGGCTATAGCCTATGTAGACTTGTTTAGTCTGAATGACTTTTGAATAACTCGTAAACTGTAAGACATAGACAAAACGTTACTATACAAAAAATGTAGATCTCACTAAAACATACAATGTATGTTTGTATACGTGTTTTGGTATAGTGAGCCATTTCGGAGATATTCCTTGTTATTTGTGTCATTTCCAGAAAACTAAAAACTTTCGTGAAATGGAACATCGTTGTTCATTTTTACTTTCTCTACTGGTAAGTAGAAGGAAGTATTGTATTCCACCCAAAAATTCGATGTCGAGATTTCACCAAAAATGTTTTGAAACCCAATGAATCCAAAACAGGCATTTTTAGAAAAAGGTCCGTGTGTGCGTCTGTCTGCTAGTCTGTGGACAGCATAACTCAAAAACGAAGAGTTGGTTAAAAAGCAAAGTTGGTATTTAAGTTTAATGTCTTTCAAGGATAGTCTCACCCTAAACTACCCTTTACCTGGAAAATGTTTCGAAAATTTTCATTTTCTTGAAAATCACTCTAACGATTTTGATTAAAATCTGAGATATTTTTAGACAAATGAAATGTGTATTTTGAATTTTCTGGATATAGCCTATGTAGTCCAGATTAGTCTGGATGACTTTTGAATAGCTCGTAAACCGTAAGAGATAGACTATATTTTGCTACTGTACAAAAATGTAGATCTCCCTAAAACACACAAGTTATGTCTCAGTAAATTTTTTGTAGAGTGAACCATTTCGGAGATATTTCTTGTTACGTGTGCAGTTTTGGAAAACTTTGGTGAAATGGAACATCGTTGTTCATATGTTAAGCGTGCAAAGAGAATGGGATCTCAAGGCTTTAAAAGGAGATAAGCAATAAGATAATCTTTGCAAATGTTTATCTAATCTATCACGAAGATACAGGAATAAGAGTTTGCAAGAATAGTTACTACAAGAGTAGAGGAAGTCATGTGAGTGCAACACATCTGATTTTTAAGATAATTCTTGTTGTTGGTTTGCATTTTTAAATACATATTCTATTTAAAATCATTCATATTTCTCCCAAATAGGAAGTCACTGTTTTCTTCCCCTCTCTCTTGGTCATGCAAGGAGAATGGAACTTTAAAGCCTATTGGCATAACGACCCGCCCTTAAATATTTGCCTCTCTTGGACTACTGTACTCCCCTAATCCCAGTGTACCAAGAAGGAAATACGCAATCAATTTCTGTAAATGTTTGTCGCGATTAATATGAAGTTGATTTGTGTACTTAATTTCATTGGGGATGAGTTGTAGAAATAGTTACATTGCACATTTCACTATAGGGAATGGCGACAAACAAATACTTAGAACCTAGAATACCTAGAACTTAGTCTTAAAGATTTAAACGTTTGCCACTTAATCGGGAGAAGCAAATAAATATTAATAAGACTTTAAAAGAAAGTCGAAATACGAAATATTCGAACGAAGCTCAGATATATCTAGAAAATTGCTGAGATCACTGCAAACTGATTAGAAATAATTTGTGTACTGTAAAGAAAACTGTATTTTTGTTGCAATACATATTTTAAGGGTGCTATTTTCGCTCCTGCAAAATTCGTTGTGTTAAAATCCTTGGGCCCATACGTAACCTCAGCTTTCTTTGCCCTAATTATTCTGAGAAGTACTAATGATTAATAAATAATAAGTAACAAAGAAATTGTAATCATGATGATGGTGATGACAATGACTCTCCACTGGTTCTTAATTGCATCTCTGTATGTTGAATAACGCACGCAGAAGGCGGACATTCTATCGGTAAACATTCAGAATACAACCTTCGAGTCTCAGCAGCATTTCGTCGGGCTTTCCCAAAGGTCAATAACATGTCGATGAACTTATTGTTATTGAACCTGTCACCTATTGGCCTGAATGAGTTGGCTCGAAGTGCAGGCAGGTGACTACGGGACGCTTATCAGTACAAAACATGGACGTAAACACATGCAGAGCAAGCACTACATTATATTTCGTACCTGCACCGTACTTCTGAAAATAACTGACACAGAAACTTCGTTTGTACTTATGGCTCTATGACTGCGACAAGTGCGAAGAGGGACTTAGTACCTCAACCGAAAGGCGATATCTTCTGCCTATGCTCCTGACGCAACACCTCCTACGAGGAAGGATGGGGCGAATGGTTCCTAAGAGAAGCCGTATCGTTGCTAGCATACAGCAGATGGCAGCGTCGTTTTCCCAGTAAGAAACACCCCGGCGGAGGCTGCCTTAGCTTCCTTCCCTCCTAGGTCTTGTACTATCCCATGGGGGGGGGGGGCCTGGAAACAAGCAGGCTCACCTTGCAACCCGGGGGACGTGCATCCTTTTCCCCTGCCGTGTTGCTCCAGCGACGCTCGCCGATCTCCCAACCCTGAAAGAAACCTAATGGGATGGTGGGTTAAATGAAATAACCAATGTAAGGAAATGGGGGGATAGGAAAATTGAAGATATGGAAATCGTTCCCAGTATTTGACTGGTGGCCCGGGGAAACCTCCAAAAACCTCATGGGTCAGGAAGATCAGCCATGGGGATTGAATCAGTGGCCTCTCGAATGCCAGCCACAGACCTTACCGCCTGAGCCATCCCTCTCGGTTTCTCAAAACTAAATTTCTTCTGTGAAAATGCTCAATTTTCTCAGGAACTATATTATACCTAAGCTAGTGAAATTCTGTATTAAAGGTTGAAACATTATATTATAAGAAATTCATACTCATAGATTAATCAGAGGATATTTTTAACAGAAATTTGAATAAAATTCTGATAAGATTCTATTTTCAAACCTAAAATATTATTTTACAGTTATAACCCAAACACTACATTGTGGCTCTGTGTGCTTTCTTGTAATGATTTTATGAATATAAAATAAAATTTTCCATTAGATACTGAAAATGTGACATTAAGATTCCAATTCTAGCAGTGGTAAAATATAACATTTTCCTTCTTGCTTAAAGTACCAATAATTATTCCACCTGTGGTTATGTCCACCACTGCCCGCACAGTTGGGTCACCGTACTTGCAGTGCACAACGCTTGGAATAACTCATTAACTCATCGGTGTAGAACTTCTTTTCGAGTAGATCCTGGATTTGCGCTCTGTGTATGATTTACAAGCAATAACCAATTAAAAGACCAGGAAGCGTCTAAAAGGACTGGGATCGTGCAGCACTTTGCAATAAACCACCGTGTTTTTTTTCCTCCGACAGCCCTCTCTCCCCGTTAAGATGTGAACAGCCCTACCGGACGTAAACCACTCCTGCAATCACCGCACCCTATCGACAGCAGTACCATTCCCAGAAGCGAAATATCTCTTTCTGTCACACAACGAGAGTGCGCTGAGAACACGAACAAGAAATACAGCAGCCTGTCCTCGAGCTTTGAACATCGAGAGAGAGAGAGAGAGAGAGAGAGAGAGAGAGAGAGAGAGAGAGAGAGAGAGAGGGGGGGGGGAGGGGGGAATAAGTTGCTTGCTTTTTGCTCTCTTTACTGCTTAGCTACAGTACATAGAAAAAGTATTGTGCTTCACTCAAATGCGATACCGAAATTTCAACCAAAATACACGTTTTGAGAATTACTGATACATAAAAGCACTGTTACAAAGAGGTTAGAGCACAGTGCCTGTATTTGTGTGTTTGTGTTCTCACCATGTGTCTGTGTTTCTGATATATAAGGAACTCAAAAATGATGACAGTAATCTTTTGTTATTTCCCATTTAACCGCAAGTGCATACTTTTACATCAAACAACCTATATTTCTTTAAATATTCGCTTACTACTCTTCAATAGCTTTTCAATAAGTGCCCACAATAGATAATTCTGTGCAATTAATCTATTTGTAAATAAAAAACTGAAGTATATGGGCATAACGAAGTAAAAGGTTTCCTTTTCTTCCCTCTGTGATTTGACTGTCCTTTGCTTATATCTACAAAAACAAATTTATTTGCTTTTCCTTTATCATATCCATACAAGTTTATCTGATTGTCGTTTGTTTATATCCACGGAAAGATGGTTATTGATACCAATTGATTTACTGTTTTATGAAAATCTGACATCCGGTGTATTAAATAATATATACTCAACCTGATGAGTGAAGAGCAAGTGATCCTCATTTTAATGCAGATAGACAAAGATCTCATTGCATGGTTCCAAATTTACTTTAATAATGAGTTATCTTAATTGCGCTCCAATTCCATGCGCAACTGTGACAATGATTGCATGAAAATTGTCTGAAACTGAAAGGATAAAGAACTTTCTAAGATCAGGTAGTCCGAAAAGTGCAGCTGATGAAAATAATTGGAAGCTCTCCTCCGTGTGTAAGAACATCTGAAAGTACCTACAACGAATTAAACTCCAATAAAAGCCAAAATTCATGATAATTCATGATAAAAGTTGTATTTTCAGACGTAACATAGAGGGATTTGTGAACAGAGATATCTGTCAATATTGATAATATATAAAGCCGCAATACATGTAGGCGTGTCTGCCTCATGTCCAAGAGGTACGGAGTTCGATTTTCGGTTAGGATGAGTTATCCGGATAAGGTTTTTTTTTCTCGAGGTTTTCCTTATTCTGGAATGATGAATGTCAGGCAACTTTAAGCACTATGGACGTCGGGCTTACTTGAGAATCATTTCACCCATTTCATTTCACTCATCGTCCGATAATACACTATGTTAGAGGACGTTAAAAAAGGAGCAATGTATAGAGGAGGACCTCACGCAGTATCCACAGAAACTAAATGTTTTTAATATATAGAGTGGAAGTGAAATGATCCGCCAGACTTTAACAGGGAATTTCTCATATTGCGAATAACAAAAAAGTCTTATACAAAAATGTTGAAAAGCGAATTACTATTGATTGAAGGTTCTTGATGTATGGTTATATTCATAGAAAATTGAATAAACGACAACTTTTTCCTTTGGCGCATTTCAATAGATACAACGGTTTTTTTAAAATTTAATTTACAAAAAACCGTTGAAATTTGAAATTTCAAAATTGAAATACGCCAAAGGAAAAAGTTGTCATGAAATAAGGAATTCGCTGTTAAAGTCTGACGGATCATTTCAACCGCAATATTGTCAAGCAGCTAAGGACTGCCAGTTTGAATACAGAATTTAGAAGTTGCAGTACGTTGTTATCTCCATTTCGCGAACAGTTTATTCGTGTTTAGTTTTTCTTCATTAATTGTCCGCTGCACATACTTGTTGACAAACTGTTGAAGAGCTACTATACGAATATGCAAAGAAATACGGGAATCACTATTTAAAATAAGAAAGTTGCAGTCACCTTAGAAAGCCAGAAGTGGCAAAAATAGTAATATCTTTTTTGAGATCCTGCAGATGACTATATCCCTGCACTAAATTTTATGTTATTCATCCACATGCTTAAAATTGTTTAAGTAGTTTTAGACTTCTTAACTAACGTGTATACGTAAGCTGTATAAACAATAATACCATGACTTGGCACAATAATACCTGACTTGGAACAAATTTTATTTAGTACAGCGCAGTGCTGGAAACTTCCCACCACGAGTGCTGGAAGAAAACTTGACGCAAGTGGAAGATACAAGTTAAGAGGTGACGTTTGCTATTGAGTAAAACTGGTGAATTAAGACGACAGTAGGAAGTAAAGGGTTTTAATAATTCAGTTGAATGTTTCGGTTCTTCTTGATTGTGCAAGGTTGTAATTGTTTTCGTGTATATTCTCTTTCTAGCAAATTTTATCTTGGGGTAATGCGTAGAAATTCTAATTTCATTAAGAGAGAGCTATGAGACATCTGTTTTACAGGGTTAGGGTTTAGGTCAATTAGTATAATGACACGAATAATTTTGTCAATTCTTCCAATTTA
Source organism: Tenodera sinensis (assembly GCA_030765045.1). Classification (NCBI taxonomy): domain Eukaryota; kingdom Metazoa; phylum Arthropoda; class Insecta; order Mantodea; family Mantidae; genus Tenodera; species Tenodera sinensis. Next base: position 141,528,602 of record CM060965.1, on the reverse strand, counting down.
TTGCAAAATATCATAAGGTGTTGTTATAATTGCAATAATTACAGTTTCATAGGTTCTTAAATTTTCCGGTCAAGTAATATTGAGGGTATATCTCCTAATCATTTGATAGTTATTGAATATTTCAACTCAATTATTCTATTCTTCCTGAGTACAAACATTTTCACTGTTTTAAGCAATTGTTGATTTATAATATTGTTAGTGCATATTATCAGCATTATTAACTGAAATTGGTTAAGTAATTGAATGTTTATTTATTATCTTTTATACGTAGTTTTATATGCAGTTACGTAAATATATTAAATAATTTATACAATCGTATATAATATAAGCAAAATAAAAGCATTTATCAAGAATAGCAGTATCACAGAAAACAAAACTTCTCCAATTAACAAACAATTAATGTGAATACTCCACCAATTAACAATTTAATAACAAATCACACCTCCTTCTTTTTCTTTGGGTGCAGTAATTTTAAAACCTGATACAATGCTTTACGCAAGACGCTAGCAGCCATGTTTTTTCTCCTAAACTGACTTTCAAGAACAGAAGGAGGAGTTAGGTAAAGCATCCAGCGATTACAAGGCTGAACATATGAACATATCGAGCTCATTAGTGCACTGGCCAACTAGCAAAGGAGACTGAATTTTGTCACATGTTATGGTTGTGGAACGAGACTTCAGTCTAAATTGGATCAATTTAAAAGGCACCAACATTTAACATACAGACCACATACTTGGGGAAATAGTCTCCTACATTCCAAACAATTATTACGATATGGTCTGTAGTATAATAGTGGTATGACTTAAATATTTTTCGTGACTTTCTGTTTTGGACGTTGGGCGGTTGAGATCGTTGTCCGTTTGTAGAGTGTAGATATCAGTAGAGTATACTTTTAAGGTTAAATAGGGTTCTATATGTAGTACAAGATATCTTCTTGGAAACGGTGTCAGTATAGTGATATGGAAGTAAAGCACTATGGTACTCCTTACATTTCGAGCACTGTGTATTGGATGTAAGATTGCCGTAATAAAATTCAACTTGTTTAAATTTTCCCTCTTGGACTGAGTGAGAAATGCTAAACGAGAAGATGGATAACCCTGATCCAGTTATTTTCTGGATGATTGATCTGTGCATTTCTCACGTAAAGTAGAAATCACTGCGAGGAGATATCCTTACAGTTAAACTGAGAATGGAATGCATATTTTTAATGTATTCAGTGACAATACCCAAAATGGAGGTGCTGCTATAGATGAGTATATTATATGGGAACTTCTGTGTCATAACTTAAGGGATAAGGAAGGGGCAAATGGACATGGGGGCTAGATGGACACTTGCTACGAAAATGTAGTGTAATTTTCTTAACAATGTTGGTATCAATGTGTATTGAGAATTCGTGGCTACAGTATAGTTGTGTCGACATATTGTGGAAATGATCTGCAACTATGGAATAGCAAACGTGCAATCCAGCAACATAACGAAACCTGTAAGAAACATTTATCAACTTCAACTGTAACTTTCCATCCATTGCACATAAGGCATTTATGGAAAACGATGTAAAACAATATTTTAGATACACATATGGTGATATTGGGGACCCATCTATAGGTGACGAGGATTACTAAAATATATGTTTTGAGCCTGATTGTCTTCTGAATTATTTTCTGACCACACTGCGGGACAGAAGGGCACGGCTTTCCAAATATTTATGGATGTGATTCATATCTAAATAATTATTTTCAACATACGTATTGAACCAAAATACAGTTTGTTGTTCATTTTCAAATAAAAATAGACAATCCGGTATTGGAAATTAAATTACTGAGGCTCAGAATCAAGGTCTCTTGATTCGTTCACTACACCAATAACGTCCCTGTACACTAAAATTTAACCAGGCAATACAGAGCATATGATCTTGTAAGAAGCCTAATATTTAAAGCTAGGAAAGGTGCGCGTAGAGAAAAGGAAAACGCAGCAGCAGTAGCAGCGAAAGCCTGGGGAGTTAGAACAAACTTATCTATTGGAAAGAAAGTCTGCCAACAGTGCTCTAAGAAAGCGTAGAAGGGTGCAGTCCTGTGTGTAGAGTTCGGAAGTGATCCATATGTTGTGTGTTTTAATTGCATAAGTGATGGTACAGTATCAGTATGAATGGCTAAAGTTTTTGTATCCGTTTGTCCCAGCTTGTTCGGCAGCTTTTCGGAAAACCAAAAAGGCGAAGGCGCATCTCTTTAAGAGAAAATCGTATGCGTTTTATTACAAAATAAATTTAACATGAGATGAAATTGACGATTTACATATTTCTCCATTCCTTCCTTGAATGTGTCTTGGGATCTGTGGAGTTTATTTTGTGAATACTGCGCCTGTTATTCTTATTTACACCGTGGTCATTTAATGATAGCATATTGTGCAACGAGAGCATAATTTCTATTATGTTAAAAATTATATACGACTATTCATACTCAACCATGTGGCAACTTTACAACATTTATAAAAGTTTCTAATATTTTACACTTAATGTTATTGTTACTGGTGTCCGACATTTTAAATATATATTTTATTCTAAATACAAGAATGGATAGTTTTATCTTCAACTTTTATTGTTATGTTGGCCTTGTCACAATGGTACATGCTATAACCTCTAAAAGGTAGACTTTCATAAACGAGAAGACATATTCAATTTATTAGAACGTTATTTTAAATATTGACAGTTATTATTAACTAAACAGAAAAGCTTTGTTTCATATGCGGGAATCCATAAGTTTGCTTTCAGCTGCGTTGAATGGTGAAACATTGCTTGCCATATGCGGATTTTGATTGGTTGTTAGCAGTGTTATTATGAACAGGTGCACCTTTGATTGGTAGATTCCAGTATTTTTATGAAGAGGTGCATGTAATGAGGTCCATTATAGTGACATATTAGTGCTACATTATGGTATGATCAGGCATAAAGAATGTAATGCACTACTCCATATTCATCATTACTGCCATAAGTGACTTTATAAGTAATCCATTTAAACTTACTGTCGTTTTAAGAATAGGAATGTTATGCTAATGCTAAAAGTTCGAACAACATAATGGATTACAATCAAAAATATATTAACTTGCTACACTCCAATTAAATTAATGTGCTGAAAGAGCTAACTGGAATTTCACTCAGGCTGAGTTATTTAGAAAACGCTTTGAATGTTACATTGAACCCTTTTAGTCCAGAAAATGCCTCATGTATAATACGCTAGCGAGTTTGAGAGATCTACAATTCAGTTTTCCACCAAAGGTTTCTATAAATAGAGCATGCTCAAAGACTGTCGTCTATTGTAATAAAACAAAATCATCAAAGTTCACTACTCTTCTTCTTTTCGGGTTTGGACTTTTCAATCCGTTCCGCCTCTAATTTGTTCTGCCAATATTTTCTTCGGGATCCTTCGTTTCTTATGCCTTTGGGTAAAAAATTATGATTATTTTAGGAATTTTATTATTCATCCTTGAAACATGTTTTTCTCACTGAATTTTACTGTTAGCAATAATATGATTTATTTCTTCTACTTTAACTCTTTCCTTATGTATATTTTTGTCCTGTTTAGGATACCCTGCTATTGCTCTTACAAATTTCATTTCTGATGTTGGTGTTCTTGCACTATATATTTTGCAAATGTCCATGTTTATGAACCTAGATCACAGTTGGTACTGCTATATGTTTACACAATTTCACTATGGGGTCTTCACTGGCTTTATTTTTTATGGTTGAATTTATTTATTTTCTCTATGGCATCAGCTTCTCTCTCGTACGAAACATTACATTCTAAGTACTTGAAGTGTGATATCTGGCCACTTATTACATTGCCGAGCAGTTTTTTTTTATCTAAATCTATTCTTCACTTCCGCGTTTTGACCCATATATTCTGGTGTAGGATTGTTGTTCTGTATTTCAGGAATACTTCATGAGTAGGGACAATTGAAAAACACATGGTTACTATAACAACAGCAATTACCAGTGAAGAGGGTTTAGTGATATGTAAATGGGTTGGCTACAACGCACTGCTAGCGTATGGAGGGCTATGAAGTTAATCGCATTACTTTTCTGACATATCATGTATATGCATGTATGTATGATATAAATTTATACAATACCTTGCTCGAAATGCTAAACTTCTAATTCACGTCAATAGTTTATACGGGTATTCGGCTCCCACGTGCAATACAGCAGAAGGGGAGTATGTTAAACTGATGGTAGCTGCAGAGGATAATGCATATTGGCAAATATAAAGGATTAATCATCGCCGAGAGGGTACAGCGCAAATATGGTACATGTCAGCATGATATCACCTAGCCTTTACTGACGTTACTTTATATCACCACAAGCAAATAACTCGAGTGGTTACTAGCGCCGGGTCTCGTCTAGTTGGTTCTAACGCCATGAGCTTTAACTAACGTATGTGTTGTCACGTTCTTCATGTTTATAGAAATCATAAATCGTAAAAAAAGCTCTGGTATTTGCAACATTTCATTCACGCAAGTAAAAATCTTATTTCCACTGCTTCAATTTTCTAAACACTGATATGCAAATTGAGGTACAGCACTGCAGAGCAAAAGTGAAATTGTTTTTCTTGCGTTTTCTAGTGTAGGCCACGTCATGTAGGTGTTGGCATAGTTACACCTTGTATAGGTATAGTGGAGACACGCTTACCTTTTGTTCTTATCCGTACATTCTACTGAAACGCGTTCTTGCCCGCTCCACCGGCCATCATTCCCCTTCACTGCTGTTCAGTTTCCGACAAGCCTTATTCGGGACGTATATTTCATTAAGAGTGGTAGAGTGAATTTGTTGTAAGTTACAAAAGTAGGAAAGCTTGTTTAATATGTGGATTTGAATTTATAAATACAAAGTGTTACAGTATCAAATATCACTTTGATCAGAAGCATAAAGCAAACTTTAGTGATCTTACAGATATTTATTTACAATTTCAAAAGGTACTTTCTGAAAAGCCGTGTTTTTAAACATATAAAGTGATATGATTCCACTTTTAGGGGTTTATTTTCTTATTACTTTATTTAATATAGGGTACTTTATTTCATGTTTCAAAGTTTATACATGATATTGATTTTAAAGCCAAAGAATTCATTATGTTAATCAAACAGTTTTAAAATATTTTAATGGCTAAACGGCCTTTACTACTTTATTTATTGTGAGAGAAAAACAGTTTATTCTGTTAATCATAAGGCAGCGTAATAATATTATGTGTATAAGACAAAGGAAGGTTACAAACTTGAATATGTAATTTGCCTAACAACAGTGTAATAATTATTGTATGCAAAATATGTTTGCTATTAACAGAATAGTAGAAATTATTACTACCGCGCAGGTGGAACGATGCCACCACTGCGCTAGTTGCATCAAAACACCCTTCGTCACCCGGCAAGAGAACGTGGGGTGAGTAAGGCAAGTTCACTCGCTACCTCTGCTCTCGTGTCCATTCCTGCTTTAGAAAAAATAACTGTTAGCACGCAATGCTTCGCAGATCCTAGACCAGTCCTGTATAACAATATTCGGAGCACATATCGAGAGTGCCATGAAGAAGATTCAGGGTTTACTGCCAACCGTAAAGGATAAGGGTGATAGAGTCCACCACCTCCGAGTGTATAGTATAAATTGTGATTGTGGCAAATCTTGCATTGGACAAACAGGGAGATTCAGAAGAAAAGAATGTTTTCGAAGCTCTAAACTTAATCAACCTGGAAATTCTTCACAAACAGAAAATGTTATCGACACCTGTCATCACATTGGTTCGATGGAATAAAAGTTTTAGCTCTTTGTGACCACTGTTCTTACAGAATAATACGTTAGAGTATAGAAATTTTAAGACACAAAGACAATTTGATTAACACCCTTTTTGAAACTAATGACGTCATTGGCCCTCCCACTACCAAGAAGCAGCCCATATGAGCTGCGAAACGTTGGTAGCCACGCCTATATGACGCGGCCTACACCGGAAAGCCCAGGGAAAATAATGGATATCGGCCCTGGAAGCCTTCGTAAACAAAACTGAAACTGCTATGCTCTTACAAACCTTCAGCTACCCTTTAGTACGAATTTATTTTGGGGTCTTTTAGTGTTTATATGCATTATTAAACACTCTGCTTTACACTTTAAGCTAATTTGCCATTTTACAGCTACATTAATTTTTATATATTTTATTTATACTCCTTAGCCTATAAGTCAGATATAACACACTTAGGTATCCTTAAACGTTATATGAATATTAAGGAGCGCGGTTAGTTAATCGAGAATAAAAAGCTTAATGTTATTTTGCTTTTCTTGAAAATTATTTGTTAAAAATTATTTATCAATCCGATATTTCGCTTGATGGAAGTTATATCAATAGTGTGTCCCAAATTGTTGAATACACCTTTTGAAACGGTATTTCTTAGCAACGTAGTCCGTCAGAAATACAATTTTTAGAAGTTCTATCCTTAAATTTTTTTAAGCCATACATATTCGAAATGTCTATCTTCTACCACAATGCACTCCCAACACCGATGTTGAACAGTCTAGATTATTGGTAATTGAATAATATTGATGACATGTTCAGTCTGATTTCTCTGTTTCTTCAGGGTCTTAGTTTTGTGTTCTTTAAATGTTGTATTGATATTTTAAACACGTCTTATGAGTCAGATAAAGCTCTGATATGAAATTTAAATCAGTTCTTTGAAGTACTGTGGGAGGCAGCTTTTTGTTACACCTAAAGGAAAAAGGCACTATTTGAAAAAGTTGGTATAACTATTACGCACTCTGAAAGGATGTAATCGGATTATATATACACGAGTTTCTTTCCCCTTCCCCTTAGTAATGGGATTAATTTATTACCGAGGATGTTAAGGCAGCAAAGGGAAAAAGAAGAAAATGCCAGAATTTGCTCATTAGTGCATTCTGCAAGTCCAGAATGTTGAAGTTTAGGTATTTAGTGATATACGTCTAGTCACTTACCTGTATCTTACAAGCGCTCGTGTGGAATTTTATAATTATCGCTCTTCAAGAATGTGAGGTTGCTATACGTGACCCAGTTTGCTTTCTTTGCTCTTATTAGGTACTCCCTGAATTAATGGCTTCTGACAGCTTGTGTGTAATCCCTGAAGTAAACTGACAAATTAGGTACCTCTTCGAGAAATAAAATTATATCCTCAGATAGCGTTAATAATGTGCTTGAAGTTCTCTAATCTGCATTCCATTTTATCGTAGACTCAGCTGCAAAATATAGCAACGCCTTAACATGAAAACTAGATTTGAATATTTCATAATATACATTAAGTTCATGGTGGCAATTAAAGTATGCTTTCCTTAATGGTAGCATGCTGCTTTAAACTCCCAAGTTGAGAAGTTCCTAACACAAGTTCAAAACAAATTTATATAAGAAAAATCCAAAAACGTGTGGCATAAAATTACGTGTTACCTTCAAGCATTGCAGTAAAGTGAAAATATGAGTCTGTTGCTGCACCCAAAAATGTTTAAGAGTGAGTTGTAAAATTGATGATGTTGGAACAAATGATAGGCATATACATAAATAAATTGCGATATATACTTTCCATTCATTAAAATCAATTCAAGAAATAATACATAAGTGTTAATTTTTTCGAGTTGGCAAGAAGTCGGTAGTTTTGTAGCTTAAGAGTTGAGGCAGGGTAATTTTAGGTCCAGTGGCTGAAGCAGTTACGTGTCCCGGTGAATTCAACAAGAAATTCGTAAGGTCAAAGTAAGGCAATTATAACTCACTACCTTCAAAAATCACAAAATGGCATGAATTCACGCGTGAAAATTCTAAAATTTAGACATTGGAAATAATACTTAGCATTTAGGAACCTGCAAAGTGAAAGTTAAATTTCAAATACGAATAAAAAGTTTGAGATTTGGCGGTGTATAATGTAGGAACCTACCGAGCAACATTACTCCGAGGTAACGTGTGATTCTCGCATTCTGAAGGCCGTGGATTCGATTCCCATGGCCAACCCCCCCAATCCATGGCTTTTTTGGTGTTTTCCTGGGTCACCAAACTAATGCTGGAAAGGGCAATCACAGTCCTCGAATTTCCTGTCGCGTTGTTTCATTTCATATTCATTTCAATGCGGTGTTTCAGGGTTGGAAATCTTAGCGATGGACGTGGTTGGCGCTACTGTGTGGGGACTTCACGAACTACAAGTACTGCTCTCGGCGGATGGGTGGCACTGTAGTTGCCTGACCGGTGGCTGCTTGGCAAAAGCTGGTGTCGACATGAAGAAACTCCAGCGCACCTTAGGGACTCTCACACTACTAGTCCCGTTTCCCACACTCCCTTAGTGCTCTCTCACTTCATCCTTTCCTTCAGGGCCTGACATACAATATCCTCAACACTTGGCCCAGTGTAGAATCCCCTCCGTCCATACTCTACCTCACTATGTAGAAATTTTGACGAGGTAGTCATGAAGCGGCGGGATCTTATGGTACAAAAGAGTGCTCATTTCACAAATTCTTGTCTCATTGTCTTACAACCTTCTACATTTTACAGAAAAGGCTTCCCGTGATCGATTACTTCTTGGCCGTTTGACCAACTCCTTGCTTCTCCGAAATCTTCACTATTTACGATAAGAAAATTGGTATGCCTGCAGCAGCAGCAAATATATATTCTGAAATTAAATAAACCATGCATGGCTGATAAAACAGAATCGTCTTGAAAGTTTGATGATATTTCCGGCAGTTACAGCAGGTTCATTTGCACAATATTTACATATTGTGGAATAAGTCAGTACAACAACGAAGTTTAAGCTGAAATTAATGCTTAAAGGAATAGAAAAAAATCTGATGTGTTGCACTTACATGACTTTCTCTACTATTTTCCTAACATTCTTACAAATTCTTCTTCTTCTATTTTCTTCGTGTTAATTGAGATAAACATTTGCAGAAATTATCTTATTGCTCGTTTTCTTGCTCGTGCAACGGGAATATGGAAATAAAGTAAGCTTTGAGCGATAGTCATATCTTTTAAAGCTTTCATATTCTGTTCTCTTTGTACGGTTAACATATAAACGAATGAATAGCGATGTTCCACTTGACAGAAGTATAAGTTCTCCAAAACTTAAAGAAATAACGAGCAATATCTTCGAAATGGTTCACATTACAAAAAACTTCAATCCGACATAAATTGTGTGTTTTAGCAAGATCTACCTTTTTGTATAGTAAGATTTCATCTCTCTTACGGTTTACCAGTTCCGCAAAAGTCATCCAGAGAAAATAGGGCTTCATGGGCTATAGCCCGAAAATTCAAGATATACATTTCGCTTGTCATAAAAATATCTCAAACACATGACAATTTAATCAAAATCGTTAGAGCCATTTTCAAGAAAATAAACTTTTGGAAAAATTTTCCATGTAAAGGGTAGTTTAGGGTGGTGCAATGCTCTTCAAAATCTTCGTGTTGCATCCTTGAAAGACAAACTTAAACACCAAATTTGACTTTTAACCGACTTTTCATTTTGAGTTATGCTGTCCAAAGACTGACAAACACACACACACACACACACACACACACACACTCACACACACACACCTTTTTCTAAAGATGCTGTTTTTGGATTCAGGGAGCCTCAAAACATATTCCCGGTGAAATCTGGACATAGAATTTTTGGGTGGAATACAATACTTCCCGTATTACACTATACGTATTAGAGACAGCAAAAATAAGGAGTGATGTATTTATATCCATTGAAGATTAAAAATCATCGTTCAGAGTATTAAAACAATCACACAACGCCAAAATGGTTGAGTAATAAATAAACCTCTTATGGAATTTCCGAGTTGGCTAGATGATTCAGTGCAAGCATGGAACACGTTACCCAGAGTTACCTCTGATTTCCATCCAATCACAGCTTGTATTTGTTTGTGTCTCAGAGTATCTTTCCCTATAAATATTTTTTATATTTATTATTCTTTTTTATCTTTTGTTCTACCTTTTTAGTGGGGTGGGTCCACCTCTAGTCACCTAGCGTTAATTCCTGCCTACGCAGGCGTATTACGCTTCCCAGGTAGATTCTAGATTCCATCAGTGATCCTTGATCTCTAGTTAGGTCCACTAAAGATTTGGTAGGATCTAGCCATATTTTCTCCATTGGAGTCCCAGTTGGCATAACGAGGCTGAGTGATGTATCAGACTCCCCAGCGGGGGAAAAATCCCATGCGGTACCGGAAATCGAACCTGGTTCCTTCACTACCACTACGCCATGAGGACGATCTGCTTTCTTATTTCTAACAGATATCTACTCAACTTAATTTGTACAAAACCCGTTAAAAGCAGGAATACCGTCATTGCTCAAAAAGTACGGGAGATAATAAATAGCAAAATCAACATAATGACGAATTGAAGTTTAATGATGCTAGACATAAAATGTAATTTAAAACAAAAATGTATTGTTACCGTTCTGAAATTATACACCACAGTATGAACTGAAACACGTATTCAAATTGATTTAATAAACAATTGCTAGATTTTCCATTGCAAGAGATTTTCTCGGTACATGTGCATTTTGCAAGGGTGAGGTCTGCAAATTTTTCTAGTTAGTCCTCCACTCTATGATATTGTAAGAAAACCTGAAAAATGCAAAATCTAGTTACTTTTCTATCACGTTATTGTCCTCTAAAATTTACTACAAATGCACTATTTCCTCTCGTTGCTAATACAGTTTATAGTCTTCTCTGCTATTACAACTCACAGTTGTTCTGATAGTCTTTCTGTCTTTTAACGTCTTTCTCCAGTATCATTGTCTCTTACTTCTTGACATTACGATACAATCACTCGACGACACCTTCGACTCACTTTCATAACAAAAAATTTACTGTACATGACCACTTACACACTAAACAACAACAACAACAACTCAATTCTAAACTTACTTTACTCGAGCTCTAGAAACTCAATGAACTGACTGAACTGCCCACTGTCTGAACTATTTATACTGGAGCCGGCGTCTCGTGAGCTCCTTCGAGTTCTTTCCATGCGTACGTGCCCAATGACTCAGTGCAATGAACTAGAAGCTTCTGGACACTGCGATGCTATCGTACTGTTCGATCACATACACGCAGTCAGTAGTTTCCCTGTAGTCTCGGACCTCTCGGACACCGCTTGCCGTATCCAAGATCACCTGGCCCCCTCTCGTCCGTATATTGCTGAACGACCCAATGTCACAATATAATATGCAATGAGCAATAGAATGGGCTTCAGAGACTCTGGCTCTTTTCTTAGCGATACTTAATTGGAGTTAAAGAATATCATAGAAGGGATTAAAGGGCTTGATGTAATAAATATTTCCATAACGATCCTCGCCATGATATGCACTTGGCTAGCTCAGTTAACGGGTGTCGCGAAGGGGCGACAAGGGAGGCTGCGACCGCCCTCCTCCTACCTAGGAAGTTGGTGAACTTAATGTGCTATCGATTACTGACTATTAAACTAATATTTTAAATTTGATGTAAAGATCAAGTTTTATTTAGCACAAATGGTTATCTGCAACAAATATAAATTTTGACCGTAAAATAATTAATTAATATTATCTGACTGGAAACGTCCAACATGTTTCCCCCCTAGGAAAAAATTTGCTGGCAATAATTGCAAGTGACAATGGGTGAAAAGTTGCGCATTGACACATTCTTGGGATTTATTCGGCCTTCAGCGCCAGTCAGTCGTCTGTTCATGACCTCAGTACTTTGAAGCGAGTTTATCACCACTGCTTGTGGTAGAGAACTAGCGAAGTGTGAGTGGAAGAGTGTCATCTTAGTGAAACGGGATTTGTATCGTACCTTCGCGTGAATATTATAAACTTACACCGTAAACTCGACTACTTTTGTAGTGTAGAGTGACTCGGCTTTAATAACACAACTTTTCTCTTACTCATGCTCTTTACAGCAGCAAATGGAAACTGTCTACAGAAAATAAATTAAGAAAACAACACACCTAAGCAGAATAGCGGTGTAGTAATGAAAACTACAGAGCAATTGGAGCAATATAAGAATACTTGACATAGCTCAGCTATGGTATGTCTAAAATTTTAATTCAGGACAAGAACGGAAAAATCATTCACACAGCAGCCAATATCGTGACAATAGATTCTGTGTCGTATTCTCCCAGTTCGAAAGTAGCATTCCCACTCTAATTCTGATCTGTGTTTACTTCCATCTGGGGCACAAAATACATACACAACATCCTAGCGAAAAACAGTTATGCCCCGACACAATATATTACCTGTTTACGAAGTCTCAACTTATGCAGTCCATGGTTAATTCCCACAGCTCCCCTTTGAGACCAGGAACTCGCGGAACTAATAACATCATTCCGAATCAAGGCCGAATAAATCTGAAGACCCGATAGTTCTATCTGAACAGCTGGACAGATACCAATTTATTTTGAGCAGTTAGAGCGGGAAAGGAAGAACTCGCTACGCTAAACCTAGATATAGAAAAACCCTCTATTTTGTTTAATCTCTTATTTGTGTATATTGTTTTCAATGAAACATGGAGATACGCATCTTAGTGTTACACACACCTAGGAAAGCAAGATAATGAAGTGTTCTAATTTTAGTACCCAATAATACACATACATTAGAAAACAATTATTCGTACCAAAGTGCAATGAAAAACTACACAAGTAAAAGTTAATCATAAATATCTTAATACGAAGTACTGTCACATGATTCCACCACTGGCACAATTTTAGGGAATGGCCGGTTCTCTGAGGTAGTTAACAGCGAGGGGATGGCCTGATAGCTAACCGGTGTGTAGCAGAGTGGACAGTGTTAGAACTACGGTATAGGGAAATGACACATTGTGTCAGTTCTCTCCACCTATGGCGTAGGCCGCGGATGCTACAATCAAATATAATAACGTGACTCTTGCGTACCTAAGACTTGGTTGTCTAGCCGGAGTGCCACAGCAGAATGGTAGTGAGACTGACAAATCCACAACCATGCCACTGCAATTTGGCTTTCGTTACCTCTCCCTCTTAAAAAAGGAAGAACGCAGTTCGAAAAGGAATTTAGTGCTTACATATTACAAGTTTATATTGAATTCGTATTTAATACCATGAGATAAGTACACCAAAGAGAAATTATGTACGAGTAACATGTTATGTAATCTTGCAGGGATGTGAGAATATGACTTGTGATAGACTTCTCTATGTGCAGCTTCCAAGAAGAGAAGCTCCTTCCTCGGTAGCGTGATGGTTAGCGTGTCTGCCTCACGCTCAAGAGGTCGCAAGCTCGAATCTCACTTAGGGTAAGTTATCTCGGTAAGGTTTCTTTCCGAGGTTTTCCCTGAGAAGACGAATGTCGGGTAACTTAAAGCTCTATGGACCTCGGGCTCATTTGAGCATCATTTCACCCATTTCATTCATTCACCGTCCGATATTACACTAGGTTGGAGAATGTTAACTTAAAAAAAAGAAACCGTAGAAAATTATAAACACATTAGTTAAACAGATTCCATTAACAGTAAGAGGTGGCATTTGCTTATAGGAAGTAGGAAGTTGGAAAATCAAAAGAACGTTCTTGTTCGAAATCCCTGCCACGTATTTCATATCAAACAGCAATTTCAATGAACTCAGTGAATTAAAAAATAAGTACAAACCATACAAGATCACACGAATACTGCAGTGACTGTGACACTCGGCTATATTTGTGTAGCTAGATTTCGAATAATGTTAATGATGAGGCGACTGATATTAATTTAATCATCTCTCATGAAAAATGTGTAACAAATATATTGTCACCGCGCCCGCCGCATCTAATTGCCGACAACCGCAGTGTCACCCATCGCATTATTGTCGGCACTACCGCAAAGGAGCCGAAGGAAAGAGACAGAGAATGGCCGCATTGTTGGGGCGCTTGCCGAAAGTGAGAAAAGGATAGAGGCTACTGGAATCTTCTACTTTGTATTTCACCGCAATAAGTGAACGTTCCTGAAGCTTCCAGAATAGTGCCTGGGAGATATAAATAGCGGTAAAGTGTGAGAAGAGGAGTCAGTGAAGCGTTGTGCCGACGGAGAAGAGAGAGTTCTTTGTGTTACGAATTCGGAGTCGTGCTGTTGGAGAATCGGGAAAGACTTTCTTGCTGTTGTAACGAGTGTACAAGTTACTGTTTACGGAAATAAAAGTGTTTCTTTATCTCGACTACATCTGTCTTCTTTACTTCACACCCACCACAAAAAGTCACAATAATGTTACCTGCCTTTCGATTCGAAGTTCTCCGAGGACGCGCTGATTTTCCTGGTAATAACAAGTATAACCTTGTTACAGTTATGGTTGTCAGCTATTCACACACTTTGTTAAAAGGACTGGATCGACGTTGGTGGATTGTTCAACTAATGGTTTAAAGCAGATATTGCACTTTGCTATTTTACAATGCACTTGAAGTTCTGGTGGGTAATCTTCCCGGGTTATATTGAGCAATTTAGATCTTAACCCCAGGGTAAGTGCAGGTACTAGGAAAGTTGACGAATGATACGAGATTTGATGAACCTTAATGTCGGATTATGTTACACTTTTTGACGAGATATGCCGAACTCTAGTCTTCTCAACATACTCCTTCACTCTAAATTAATAATCCATTATTATTATTATTATTATTATTATTATTATTATTATTATTATTATTATTATTATTATTATTATTATTATTATTATTATTATTATTATTATTATTATTATTATTATTATTATTATTATTATTATTATTATTATTATTATTATTATTATTATTATTATTATTATTATTATTATTATTATTATTATTATTATTATTATTATTATTATTATTATTATTATTATTATTATTATTATTATTATTATTATTATTATTATTATTATTATTATTATTATTATTATTATTATTATTATTATTATTATTATTATTATTATTATTATTATTATTATTATTATTATTAAAGTAACTCATTGCCTATAACTAACAAATTACTTGTCTTAAAGTGAATATGACTATTGACATGAAATGAATTTCTGTATCATATTACTCCATTTACATCGCTATCTCTAGACATACCGTTATTAGAGCTAAAAGCAACCCATTTTTGCACGAGAAAATAGGGTATGATGCGCTGTAGATACATATGGAATAACAGGATCAATAGCATTTGTTTTTGTTTTTATAGGACCTTCTGATATAATTTCTTTAACTACCATTAATAGTCACTTTGGATATTTTGAGCAAGATTCTACCACCGCACACACAGCTGTGGAATTGTTATACATATTTCATTCGTAAATTTTGGAAGGCATCTTAAAGGTGCTGTGGTCCACACAGTCCCTTGATCTCACATTGTCACAAGCGCTACTGTGAAGTGCACAAAGTTACGTAAACTTATATAGTTATTCAAGTTTATGACTGCTTAAGTTCTATGAGCCTAAATACTTTATATTTTTGGGCCCTTTCAGTTCTAAATGGAGCTTTTCAGTTAACCACTTTTGGGAAATCGTGGGTTCGGTTCCCGGTATCCCCCTCCTGACCAATGGATTTTTTCGGGGTGTCCCTGGGTCGTTATGTGAATACTGGGAAGCAAATATTGTGTCCTTCCATTTTATCGCAGTTCTCATTGCACTTCACCTTTTATCTGTTTGGTTGTCAGCGTTGCAAGTGTGCACCTGAGCCTCGGCGTTGTGCGGTAGAGAAAAAGGATGCTCTCTGTAAACTCCGATCGCTAGAATGGGATGCTCTCCAAGTCCCGGGGATCGTGCGCTCTCCGTCTCTTCTCCCCTACTCCTTCCACTACAAAGACAAAGGATCTAGTTAAGACCGAGGTGCTTAAGTCTCCCCTCACCCTGACATACTACTCTCGCTTCTGGGACTTTCGCTTTGTGAGTAAGATCCCTGCTTGCCGAGATACAGCTCGGACCTTGTTTGAAGCGCCAACTGTAGAGTGACCTATTCCTAAGGGTAAGGTATATCCATCACGCAATCTCAATTGTTAATTAACCTTAGCTAGTAATAGACTAGCGCTTGTGATAATCACTTTCAGAGTTAGGTAATTTACTTTCAGTTAGTGCTCCTATACTGGAATACTCTATTCTATCTAATAAAGCAATAGATTGTCATTTGCTCTTTAAGCTCTACCAGTTAATCCTTTGGCGATGCCGCCCTAATCACAACTCAGGTCGTGAGAGTATCATGTGACTTTATTTACCCAAAATATGTAAGTTAAATCTGTAGGTAGGTCTAACTTCCACACGCTAGAGGAACTGCGAGCAAATGTCAACAGATAAATCGGTTCCATTTTGGATGGAAGCTGAATTATAGGCCATAAAGGAAAACGTTATAACAAGCTAAAAGAGACGAACGTCTGTAGAAGATCCTTGTTAACATGTTATGTTGTGACAAGACAATTTTAATCAATTCTTTGCTATTTAATAGTAATTTTAGAGTGTAAGCCACTTAAAGTAGTTTCAGCTCATATACATTGCATGAAATTCCTAGGCAGTAAGACTTCCAGCTGGTTCAATCAGATACTCAGTGCGACAGGACAATTTGTACTTGAAAAGCACAAGGCACAAAAATTCAGTCCCGTTAGTTTTCTATCACTAAAATTTGACCAAAAATTCACAGTTTTCTTTTCGTCGTCTACAAAGTCTGCAGTCTTTCGGGCAACACAACTCAATTTTTCCCTCTCATAACCTTACTCAGTGCTTTTGGTCTCTTTCTTCATTTCCTCTGTCTCTCGTGTACTATTATGAAGATGCTATCACTCGCAACGCTCGTTGAATCTTCTTACGCCGCACAGCTGTCTTGCATTCACTGACACACTGACCGACTTGTATCGTAACTATAGCTCTAAAACAGGGGTGTCAAACAGCACTCACCAGGCGTGAAAAATGTTCCCCTATTTTCCCTCCCTCCGTGATGATCAAATCGGAAAACGGGAAAAACAAAGCGAAAACCGGTTCTACGAGCGCGTGCTACTGCAGTTAAGGAGGGGTAGACCCCTCTCTTCACACCCTGGGAGTGAGGTTTGACATGCCTGCTCTAAAACATCACTCAACTGTTTGTCTCAGGCCTCCTCATATACGGGAATGACGTCACACGGACCTTTCCCAGTTCCGCACACACACACACACACACACACACACACACTAGAAATGCAGCTGGAGTCTCCTGAACGTTCTCTACACCCCTTTCGTCTATGCCACTTTGTTGGCAATCACGCACACACAGTAGTAGCGCTAGACAGACCGGCACTGAATGTCTTTCCTCGTTCCCGTCACAGCATGTGGTGTGAAGTAGTTTGGCCGGGTCCGTCCTTTGTTGTGCGCCGAGCCCTACGTCTCTTGCCCATTAAAGCTAACGGAGCAAGCAGTTTTTATGATAAAAAGCTTGGTAGTGGAGTGGATTGTGGAGTTTAAGAGCCCGTCGACAACTGGGTCATTTGGGC
This sequence comes from Tenodera sinensis, assembly GCA_030765045.1. Lineage (NCBI taxonomy): Eukaryota > Metazoa > Arthropoda > Insecta > Mantodea > Mantidae > Tenodera > Tenodera sinensis. The sequence continues at coordinate 141,511,159 of CM060965.1, read as the reverse complement.
CCCTCTCTGATAGTGCATGAAATTTCCATTAGCAATCAAGGGCAAAAAGCTTCCATCCCTTGATATTCACTCAAAATTATTTTTGGAACAAAAATGCCCAATTTCGATATCATTATCCTTACATAAAAATAGACGAGGCCAATTCATATCATGTTGTACTATGCTTTTCTAATTTTTGTTTTACTTCCTGCCATACATTTTAATGGTCAATCAATAGACACTTAAAACTTATGTCATGTAATTTTTTTCTCAAATATGCATTTTTCAATTCACAAAGTCTGTTATGAGCTTAGATTATGAGCTAATATTAACTAAAATTTTTAAATTTGACCTCAGACATATTCACAGATACCTTTATTATTTTTGTGTAATGCTTGCTCTGTGTAAAATTAACTTTAGTCACAGAAAATTACCGAATTAGAGTGAAATAGATTCCAAAGAGATAAAAATGTATTTATCAAAAGCTTACGTATAACACAAAATATAGTAATGAGACCATTACATTAAGCTTATAAGAATAAATTCACTACTTCAATTCAAAGCTTCTGTTTTATTTATACATGGGTTCACTGTTTATAAAATTCTCAATATTTTTGTAAATATGCCACCATATCTGTTGGAAATATTGCAAATGAGTTATCATTGACAAGAAGTGTGACAATATTTTAACCACAATTTGCATTCACAACCTGATGATCTTAACAGATGATCTTAACCTGCGCTTAATAAAATCTATTCACGTGCCCCATAATTTATTTCGGATAAAACGATTATAGCATGATGTTTTATACCAAATGTTTGTGTAGAAACTTTACATTAGAATTGATTGCGTTTCATAACTTTTTAAAATGCCCACCTAACCGGAAGTATTAATATTACTGTCAATTTCTAGAATAAAGATATGTTTGTGTGCTCAGAGAACCACTTTCCAGACTTTTGGTCCTAATTAAGCAAAAACCTAAAGAATAAATCATAAAATATCTAGGTAATCCACATAATCTAATATATTTAATCATTTCACAACTCAAAAGATACTACCCTTAAATATACATTTCATTTTCTCAGGTAAATTGAATGTATTTGGCGATCAGAAATTGAGCGATAATCGATACGAGCTGAATATTCACTTTAAAGGCTTTCTTTGGGAATCGAAATGACGGGTTCAGGATTTAACACGTCAAACAGAAGAAGCCATGTTCATGAGGCAGAATAACAAAAGAAAGTGGATATCCTGATGCTATATCGCCTGAGCGCTAAACCACGCCATTTATTTTCCCTCGCAAGAGTGTTTTTCTTTTATCCAAGCACTCAGAGCGGAAAAAATGCGATTCTTTACGCTCAAAAACGCAGAAAAGATTACAATATATTTATGGCGAACTTGTACATGATATTTTTTCGACTTTTAACCGCAAATGTTCTACCATATGCCGTTATTTATGTCAAGTTATTTCCATAAAAAGAGGAATGGTATGTAATATTGGTTCAAGAATAAGTTACTGGCTAAAATGTTCGTATGTATCGGGAGTGTGTGCCAAAATGTTATGCTCGCTCCTACGAGGAAGTGAAAACAAGAATAATAGCATATAAAATCAGAAAAAGGAAGAGAAAAACTATACATTGCTATTAATGGGAGCCCTAAGGAAAACTGGGTAAGTCAGTTTTGATTTATCTTCATTCTTACATATTTTCTGAAGAATAAAATACATTAAGTAACCGAAATGCAATGACTAAAGCTACCTGGCGGTTCTAGGGGTGGGGTTTGCATAGCAAATGACAGTCCAAGTGCTGGAAAACACTGTCACAGTCACCCTCCACTCCCCATTCTCTCAGAATCAGTTATACTTTTGAAATATGGAAGAGTTTTTACATAAATGTGGAATATATCCTTATATACGTGCTTCGCTGGTTTTTGTATTGACGCAAGCGAGTGTTGGGAAAAAGAAACAGCTTTGGAATCCAAAAATCAAATAGTAAGTTTCAGAAGTTGAGATTAGGCAGTTAAGGATTAGCAACTTTCCTGTGGAATATAGTACCATCTCTTTTAACTTAAACTTCACACACTCTAACTCACAATTTCATTGTCAGAGCGGTCGATCCGTCGATGTATAAGATAGATAAGTCGATTAGTCAGTCGGTGGATCGAAAGGTAGCTTGGTCGTCGGTCGGTCGGTGGATAGATGATGGAGAGAGAGGGCGAGGTTATGGATTATAATTAATGGTTCAGCTAGTGAATCAAATATGAAAACAACAATATCAATTTAGAAACAAAATTAAATTATTTATTATTAAAGAGTAACGTATCAAATGCGAAATTGCGAAGGAAATTAATTAAAACTAATAAGTCGACCTCCGTTTGATGTTTCCAATATCTCAATATTCGACGAATCTTTTGTCAGGTGCTACAGTTGTGAACTATGGAACCTTTTTCTCAGGGAACGTGTGGATGGATGTGAGGCTAGGCAGCACTATTTAACTTGGCTGATAAATTTAATCAGGATAACAAATTACACCGGCCTGCGAATTTAAACTTACCTTCTGCGGCACCGGGTTCTTCAGCTCTCTAAGCCTAATTTTGGTATGCTGAATTCAAATCTGCTTTCCATTTGTTCGTACCATATACCGTTTTCTTGCCATGCAGAAAGGAAATATGTAATATTAGATTTTGCTTCTAGTTTTTAAGTACAATTTAAAATGTGTGAAATCATTCAAACAAAGAAACAATCTCAGTTCCATAGATGTAACAATGTACACTGAACTGGAAAATCTCAAACATACCTTATGCTGTTATTTTTTCCTCTGCTTTGCTGAAAACGAACGCTGAATTGACTTGCGTTTGTGGTCCTGACGAATGCAGAAAATGCAGTTTTAAGCTCATATTGCATCCGAGTGCACTTAAATTTTCGTGCATCGTTTTAATAATGTGTTCATATTGGTCATCTTTTACATTATACAAAAACTTGTTTATAACTCCACTGAATGGGTCCCAGGCTTGAATATTGTCTGTCATATTATTTCTTCTTATAAAATAAACGTCCTTCATGAGTTTAGGAATCTGTGGGCCGTTAAAAATGCCTTCCTTCGTTTTTGATTCAAACAACATTAGAAATTTCTGAATAAGATGTTGAAAAGAACAACCACTTTTGTCCAAAGCTTTGGTAAATTTCTTCATTATCACTAATTTGATATGCAACGGGCGTAGCTGAACCTTCTGTGAAACAAACAGCGGGTGATTTATTACCTCTTTTGTCCCTGGCACTAAATCTTTTTTTCTTTTTAATTAGTTTTACTTCAGTGTCTTTCTCTGGCTCTGGAGTACCATTCACAAAATAAGCACGGAGATTTTATGTACCGTGCTTATTGGCCCAGAAGGGTACCCCACACCTTAAGATCACAACACATGAACCACTTGTGTTCATAATATTCAACTTTTTCCAGAACAGTATACAAATTCTGGTACATTTCTTTAAGGGGTGTAGAGTGAGCTATTGGGACCGAGAGAAAATATTGCTGTTGTGTAGCAGAACTCCTTTTGGACTTCTCCTGCTCGAGTGAATAAACAGACACCAATCTCTTCCTTCGTAAGCTGTCCTAAGACGACTTATCAAGTTAGCGATATCACAACAAAAGTAGTTCTCCTTCTATATAATATTTGTTGAACTCTTTTTCTCGACATCTGTACCAATAGAAAGTTATTCCAGGTGCTAAAAGATTGTATTCTTTCAGCCTTGAACCTAAAAGTTCACTTTTTTCTTTGGTAAGACCCAATTTACGTACCAAATCATTTAATTTTGACTGACTCATAGGACTAGGATTGTTTTCTAAGTCTGGGAACCAATTTATTTCATCTTCTACACTGGAAGTCTCAGTACTACTTCACGCCAGCTATGCTGTTGCTTTGGAGATTGCTCAGTCACTGAGGTGTTTTAGTGATGGAGATTTCATAAAAAATGTGAGAGTAAAGTTGCCAACATAATTTTCCCTGAACAATATGATATTTTTAGTAATATTGCATTATCACCACGAACCATACTGAGAAGGATACATAAAATAGCAGAAATAACCGAAAAAAGGCTACAAACCGAGGTCCAGGAATTTATAGCCGTTTCTCTCGCGTTGAATGAAAGCACTGACAGTAGGAGGTGATGGAACAGGAACAACGGGTCCATAAGGCACAGGTTTTGTGACGATAAGTTTTAATATATAATGCCCAGCTTGATTTTCCTATCGAATCCAGATGCATTACACAGACAAAAATAACAATCATTAATATGGTTTTGTTGTTCACGCCGTACCATAGTAACACAAACGGCATAGATGAACGAACTCCGTCTTACCGTTGTCTTAGATCTTCTACACCACTTATATACACAATATGAGAAGCAAAATTCTTCTCTTGATCTCCTAATTTCATTTTAAAATAGGCCAGATATAAACTCTTAATAAATGTGGTAATGTTTCTTTTTGTTGCTTTATCTCATAACAGCCACACACATAACAGAAATTGTTAGGATTGTTCACACAGGTTCCTAGACATATCACTTGAGCTTGCCATTTCTTCCACATAACATTCGCAACACAACATGGCTTGAAAAACACACCAGCTGAGAAGAAGTTTAAAACTGGACTGCGGATTCCAAGATATCTAGGTTCCTATTTATGTATTACGCAATAAATGTTTATGAGATAGGTCCAACATTAACCGTAAACAGAAATAGCTGTTGGTACAGTATGACGTCATATGATTTAGCATGTTTGCATGTTTTAATGAACCATCCCGTAAGTTGAGTATGCAATGATGCTAATACTGGCGGACCAAACTTTCAATTTTGTGTTGGATATGAAATGTTCAAAATCTGTACGTGATACACAAAAACTATTATTATTTTCGAAATCAGGGCATCCGAATTGGCCATCCGTGCCGCAAAATCTTCGCAATAGCCTCATTGCTGGGAATAGCAAATCCAACGTATTTCAGAGCGACGACGTCTTCTGCTTCTTCTTCCTCTTCTTGTGCTTCCTCCTCCTCTTCTTCTTCTCGATAGACCAGCGAACACTGGTGATCAGTCTCTCAAAGACAAAAGACGTGCATGTTGTCATAAACCAGGCATCGGCAAATATGTACTCAATGAGGCCTCGCAACTATGACGTGTCAGGGGCAGCACTTATTCTGTCTTCCCCTCCCCCTCCCTCGCAGCCTTAACTGGCACTGCATACACACTGATCACGGGCGAACTGTCCTCTCGTATTTACCTGCACTTCTAAACATGTCTGTCAAAGTGTAATTTAATACTAAGACTTAAAGATAAATTTCTGCGCTTTAAAGCGCATGTAATTATTCCTGGTCTATTAAATTTGATATCTAGAATAGCACTTTGATTATTTCTTCTCTCATCATGTAAGGAACGTAAGGTGTTTGTTGTGCTCTAAAGTTCAAAAAGGCACTCATCAATGGAACATCAAGCGGCATTATGATACATGTCATAAGATCACCATACAATTATAGACAAGCATGTATTCATAAATTTATACCACGATTTAAAGTAGCGTAACACTGACGTAATGTCGTTTATTAATTTTTTTTCAGATCTAGATCGGACGAACCAACTGCAACAGCTCAAAGAGCAATATTCAGATAATACACCTAATATTAATTCAAATAGTACAACTGATAAACAACTTCACGCCAGCTATGCTGTTGCTTTGGAGATTGCTCAGTCACTGAGGTGTTTTAGTGATGGAGATTTCATAAAAAATGTGAGAGTAAAGTTGCCAACATAATTTTCCCTGAACAATATGATATTTTTAGTAATATTGCATTATCACCACGAACCATACTGAGAAGGATACATAAAATAGCAGAAATAACCGAAAAAAGGCTACAAATCGAGGTCCAGGAATTTATAGCCGTTTCTCTCGCGTTGAATGAAAGCACTGACAACGTTGACACGGCACAATTATTGGTAATTTTCACTCGTGGAGTCACTAACAACCTCTCGATACAAGAATATATGCTTGAAGTCATTCCACTCAGATAACATTCAATAGGGACAGAATTATCTCAAGTATTTAATAAATATGTAGAAGGAAAGAAACTGAATCCAACAAAACCATGTATCGCGATTAACAGATGTTAATTTGCGTGCTATCCTGAGAGTGGCTACTTGTGATATATCACTAGATTTTCATGGTACATTGCAAATAGAAGTGAATTGAAATATATTGCTCAAATATCTAGGCCTACCTAAAGTATCGTAGACCACTCGTAGCTAGATTCAAGTATGTGTACTATTTCTTATTGTACTCTGTAGCGAGCGAGTCCAGCACTGACACTGAACGAAGGTCAATGCCATCCCCTGTTCTACATTACGTCATGTGTATTGCGGGTTGCATGTTGAGACGTCATACTCACCCCTCATTGAGGACATGTTTGCCGATCCCTGTCATAAACCAACGGACATAAGGTGAGTGCCTTAAAGCTTATTTGTGGCTGCAAATAGTGTTCATTGGTGAAGTAATTCTACGGGAACACATACATTGGTTGGCAATATCTCCAGAGATAAGACTTTAAAAATTGATTCTTCATTAAAAGTCGTTATATTCACAAATCTGCGTCATCCTTTTGAAACCACCCGAGCAAACTCAGAGAGAGAATCCTCATTGCTCCTATCAACGGTAAAAGTGAAGTTTCAAAGAAGCTTCTAGACACTGTCAAGGAGTGGAGAGCAAATAGATTAACCAACAACATTGTATGATTTTACTTCAAACTGGAGTATCACTGAGAAGCAGTAAAGGTCTGCTCTAATGAATAGATTGGAATGTTTAAGTACAGAACTTGTAATCTGAAATGTACTGTCAACAGCAACAACAACAATAATAATAACAATAACAATAATGTTAACAATAATAACAACAATAGAAATAATATTAACAATAAGAATAGGCATATGGTGTTACTTAAAAAATACATGTTATCACAAGCTTGATTTCGTTAAAAGTTTATATTCAAATTGGAGTCAATTGATTCATACAAGTTGTTATTTATGGGTAAAGCATCGTCATCACAAGGTAGAAGATGCACTTCTTCCAAATGCTTGGGTTTTGTAGATCATACCTTTACTTCTGTTTTTGAGAATAGTAACATACTATTTGCAATGTCAAAGCAATATTGCACAATTAAGGACGAAAAACAAATGTCGGCAATATGTAACAAGTTTTAGTTGGCCTGTGTGATACGTAACTGTTTAATAGTCATTCTTGGAGCTAAAGAAACACAGATAAGTTTGTTGCTGGATTGCACAAACGAGTAAAGTGTGTTAGATATGCTATACTCTGTTCATCAAGAGATTAGAGGAGATATAAACAAAGCACCGGTTTGTATCACTCCGCGGCCACGTGCTTCCACAATGACGCAACACAGTTACCTACCGAATACGCGTAGGTATAATATGCATTTTACACTACTAAAGGATATATTTACTTGATCCAAATAACAGGTGGCACATGGAAATTAACTGCTACTTACGTCATCTCTGTGCACAATAACACTTTTTCATTTCCTACTCACAATCTCGAAACCAATCTCCAGAAGCAGCTTGTGGAGGGAGGTTAGTTTTAAATCTGGAAGATCGGGTTCAGAGTTAACTGCCAACAGCACTTTGTTTAAGGTGGGGGTTCATTGACTGACGAACTTTTCGACGGATTGCAGATCTCACACTCACAAATTCGTCGCAAACTACATCCACCATTTATCTAGCACGTGGTCGTTTTTACCGGTATCTTCACCAACTGACGATTTTTCTTTGGGTGTACTGTAAATACTTGCAACTGACACACCAGTAAACTCGGATGTTAATTTCATCACGTCTTCGATAGCAAGTTCAGGATATTTCTCGTAGAACTTGTTAAATATGTTCAATATTGTTGTCTTTTCACCACTTCGCAACGGTTTGCCGCACTTATGTTTTACAACACTCACTTGTTCCGCCATGTTACTTTCATACTGAATAATGCGCGCGCAGAATGAATTAGGCTGGTTACAAATTCACTTAACTGCGTATTCTTACAGTTTAACTATGCTTAGTACACTTAGTTCATGCTTTAGCAAACATTAAGTGACATTTCAGACCTCAGTAACATTATTTCTTCAAGGGTCTATTTACACGGCGAAAGCGTCAAGAGGGCGCGCTGTGGTCAAAACGCACGTGGCTTTGTTTACGTCTCCTCTAATCTCTAGATGAACAGAGTATAGTCAGGCAAACACGTGTTGCATTCGTTCGCAATTTATGTCTACATAAACCAAGAGTTCCTCAGGCGTCTAGCGACCAATGGAAGGTTAACTGTAAATCTTAGAGGAATATGTGTATTCCGTTCGGATGTATAAAGTTTGTCGGACAGGATATTTAGTTTGCAGTTACCAGGTGGTTAACTAGATCATTAGGGCTGGATTCCGTAGGGCAGTTCGTAGAATTCCCTGAGTAGTTAGACGCGAGTAATTACGGAGGTAAACCCAGGTTGTCAGATGCATTGCTGTGCTTAGACTGGAGAGTCTCGCGGGTTTCTGAGAAATTTTACAGACCATGCCAGGGTGAAATACAAACAGTCTAGAAATTATATTACAACATTGCATTGGCGATAATGAGAGGGGAAGGGGGAGGGGCAGAAGGGAGTTAAGGCGGAAGGAGATTACTGAGAATAGCTGGTAGATCTCGGGTCATAGGAGCGTTTGAACGCGTTTGTCGCCTGGAAAAGATTGAAACCAACAGCTACGATTTACAATATATCTAATTCTGAGGGATATGCATCTACATAAGTGTTCATACACGATACCAGTTATATTTAAGTATCTGGGCGACCGACCTTCCCCCAGATTTTCTTTTCTTTTCCCTTTTCCATTCCTTTCTTTTCTTTCTTTCTTTCTTTTTTTTCTTTTTTTCTTTTTTTAATCGTGTTTTTCTTTGGGAGAAGATATTTAGTTAGATAAACTTGAAAAGCAAAATGTTAATTAAATATAAACTTTCATCCTAATTGTTGGAGACGTTTCCGTAACGAGATCTTTAATATCCTGGCTTGTTTGTTGAAATTGGCCCATCAACAGAGAAATTATGGCCAAAATAAGGTTTAGAGTAATTGTGACTGTTGCCCGTAAAATCGCGTTTTTTCAGGAATGGCACCTATATAGTAACTTAGTAAGCAAAGCCCTATCTGAATACAAAATGTGATCGAAATCGTTACAAGAATTGCTGGTTTAAATATATAAGATTACTGAGTTATTACATATTATTTCATCGGTGAATTACTTACTTTTAATTACTTGAACCATTCATTAAGACTTTAGAGCAAGAATCTGTTTCATCCATTCTGGAAACCACATCCACGCATACCCTGAATTAAGAATTTCAGTGCTCTAGCTACAGCTAGAAAAAAGGAACCACGAAGAATTGCGAGATATTGTGAAGTGAATCTTCACAGGTGCCCAAAATAACTCATCATTGCATCAACATGCGGCTTAGATAAACTGCAACCAACTGTCGCATAAACGTGGAGTCATACCAGCTAGAAAACTACTTTTTCTGAATCATAGCAAAAGAAACTTTTAGGTATTGAAGTATTACATCTTCTATCTATCAGTACTTCACAGTTTAAAACAAGTGCTTCCGTAATAATAATGGAAAGCGGATATCGTGAATCGCTGGAATAGCGACCGAGAAGCAGTTATAACTCAAGTGCGGTCTTTATGCGCTACGGAGTCCTGATAATTGATCACAGTAAACCAGTTACATACGGCACAAAAGAAAAGACACGAATTTTTGAAACACACGCTCATTTATTAACTTAAGTTCCTCCTAAATAATGACCCCCCACCTTCGTTTCTGCTTACCGTTGCCAAATCTTAAGTGGTTATTAATACCTGAAGCCCTTTTTCTACATTGTATTCGACCCAAAAATTGATGTCGAGATTTCACAAGCTATATATATTTTGAGGCCCCCGGACTAAAAAGAGCTGTTTTAGAAAAAGGTCCATGCGTATGTAGTGTGTTCTTCATGACTTTCGCATAATTGGTAAACCATAAGAGAGAAACCAAATCATATACCAGAAATTTAGATCTCGCTAAAAGACACAATTTATCTAAATTCATTCTTTTTATGGCATGAACCCTTTCGGAGATATCCCTTGCTATTTGTATGAATTTCGTAATATTTATACCTTTCATAAATGGAAAATCGCTATTCACTTTTATCTTAGCTGTTCAAAGAGAACGGAATTTCAAAGCCTTCATATACTGATCAGCTTTAAAAGATTTGACTATTGCTAAAAGCCTACTATATTGCCATACTGCACCGACAAGAAAATTAACAATAAGATAATTTGTGCAAAAGCTTATCTTGACTAACATGAAAAACATAGAGGAATAAGAGTTTATAAGAACAGTTAGTACAAGAGAAGAGAATGTTATATGAGTGCACCACATCAGATTTTTTACTCCAGGACTTGATAAATTCTAAGAATTATATCGCTCTAATTTTCAGGGCCTTGTCTATGTGCACTTCTGTGAACATGACGGATTTTTTAACGCTTAAGCTAATGTTGACCGTCCTAATCCTCGTTGCGTTTTCCTTAATACGAAACTTGCTAAAGAAATTAAAAATTCTAACTGAACTATGAAACTTTGTACATTAATTTTAACATATGGAAACGATTTATTGTAATTCTTTAACTGTCTCGCTAATATTTTTTTAGAACAGTGTTAATCTTACCAGCCAACTATGTCGGTATCAAATCGAAGCACTACTGCTGCTGTCCACATACAATTACAAATTGCAGAAGCGTGTAAACAAAACAAATTTGCAGTACATCCAAACAATAAATTTCATCGACATAATATGAACACTGAATCTCCAAACTATCACTCTCTTTAATTGCCTAATTTAGTAATCACATATGCTACTGTTTTTGTTGTAATTGGCATGGCATTATTAAACTATACTTCATATACAATGGATGTAGTTTGGTATGAGACATGTTTTGAAATGACTGAAAATTGCAAATTTTAGATTTCTATAAACATAAATGAGAGTCAATGATTACTATTCCTGCAGAGTTATAGGCTTAAAGCTATTAACCTACATAGATCTGGGTATATATTGTAAAATTGCTAACGGTTTTAGCATGCATTTCGGTGGAAAAAACAGCAAGGACATTATTGGAAGCCGTTTCCCTAACAATGGTATTCTTATTCTTATATAATATAAATTATACGCATGAAATGCCAGATGTTTAGGGTTATAACTTCATTGCAATTAACTGTTTTAGACTATATGTTACACATTTTTCAGACCTGTGTTTAGAGTATTAAACTTAAATTTTTATTTCTGTTAGTTAAACCACAGTAATAGATACTTATTATTCAGAATGGGGTATACAGTTGTGAAAAAGCTCTTTTATAAGTATATCTAAATAACAGTTGCAAACTGCACAAGAACTAACGAAAGTCATCAGTTTTTGTACAGACAGCAAAATAACACCGCAGATATTCAATAATCTCTTACGCAAAGTCAGGATTGTGAAACCATACATTCTTACTAATTACTACGATAATTATTGATTTCGAGTTTCTAAGCGTAATTATAGACCAGTGAAGTTATCTGCGTTGGAATAGTATTGAGGCGTCTGCGTTAAGTATGTTTATGCTCGGCCATACCCAAATTTATTAATTAAAAGTCCGATAGCGATCCATTAGTGCACTTCCAGAAGTTCAAAGAACTGGTATTTATCCAATTGGACAATTCAGTTTTCATTAAAGGACAGCGAATTCCCATGTACCGATGGCAAAGCGCAATATTGATTAATTCTCGAAACGTCACTAGCGCGAATTTACAAAACACTAAAATGGTACTGACAGTGAGATGCAACTTACTCCACCTAAGCAAGATGTAACTTACACAAAACACACAAATTAACCTCAATACAGCATCAAGTTCCAAGAATATTGCACTAAGAACAGTCCCGCAAATTAATTTATCTAAATGTACAATAAATAACCTATACATGAAACAAAGTTTCGTCTGAATACCAATATATTCAATTTTCCTTCTATTTTTCAATGTTAAATGGCATTCCAAGGTTATCATTTTCTTAATGCAGCTGTGACATGCTGGAAACCAATCGATCGTTTAACGCCTGCGTAAAACTCCAAATATAAGCTGAGATATATGGTCACTATATATTGCCGTATGAAACTTAACTATAATGGTAATTAAGACGTTCGTATGAAAATTAGGAAGTGAGCGATGCTCGTTTCCTAATATATACTGGCCTCTTAATTACCACCATTGTAGTCTCGTTGCATAATGTAGTATTCTGATATTATTTCAGGATCTAAATATTTCAGGTTTTGAAGTTAATTTACTGGCCTAGCTTCAATCAGAATAAGGAACGAGCAGAACCAATAAGCTCTTACGTACGTACACATACACTGTTTCTACAAAGTGTGTTTGTTTGTGCCTCAATGTATTTTAAACAAAGCTTATCTATATGGCCCCGTTTTAATTAGAATAGTTGAATCCCTTCAGTTGCATTGGATTACCTAAGTTGTGGTTAACATTACTATTGAAGAGTAGAGGTTTAAAGGTTTTTACTGAGGAAAGTTTAATAATACATACATACTCAGTGATACTAATTTAGTTACTAAAATCTCATTATTCATGGACCACCATATGAAAGTTAGTTAACTACATACAATATTCACACTACATTCATACATACGTAGTGGTTTGTTTGATACAGGAATACAAGCTATATACTATAATCTCCGCAAAAGTTAAAGGAATATGGAGGCGGGGCGTACTGCAGACTCCAGCGAATCCTAAGCTTGCCCCTCCTACCAGCACTGTGGTACGCGCATCTCACGCGCTCTTATGTACAGAACCTCTACCGGTTTGGCAACAGCGCTCCACTTAAGTATTGGCCAGCAATCACATGCCTTTAACTTTTGCGAGCGGTATAGTTCGATATATGACTTCCATGAAGACAGGGTGCACACTTGGTTACTTAAGGTTGCCATAAACTACAATGATGGAATCAAACTATAAAGTAATTTTATTTTTATAGTGAAAGTGGAATTTAAATTCCATGAAGTAAATAAAGAGAAACGTTTTGTCGTTCTAGTATTACACTATGATAATTTCCCAGTTGAACTACCATAAATGCACATGAAGATCACCCAAAGAAGGGAACTCGCAGTAAGTATATGGTCAGCTCAGATGGTTCAGCACAGGAAATAATATACCTACTGCAATACTGGAACCTACTGGAAAACGCTTCTTTTCTTTGTTTATACCACTATATTTGTGCTTCAATTATTTCTTATGTGTGTGTAAATGCTATTCCTCAAGACAAAATATTCATAAAACGAGTTCAGAAAGAGATAGGGAAGCACAACGATGTTATTGATCAGGAATACAAAACCAAATTAGCTGATTGGAAGGAAATGATTCCTTCTAAATGATTTATTTTGATCAGTGGCGAGGCATGTCTCAAAGCGAGGGAAGCTCCAAGTAATAATTAGTATTAAAGCAAAATAATAATGAATAGTCTGTGTGTTTAAACACTTCTCGGTAAAAGAAAATCTAAATTACTGAAATTCTTACCATTAGATGAGATAAGATAATGAATAATATATTTTCATAAATAAGACTAAATTAAATATCGTACCTCATTTTTTGTACACCACATTGATCCTTCTAGTTTTCCTCCCGCAGATATCAATCACATTATCATACAAGGTCGGGCTTTGACACAAAGATGCAAGCAAGGACTGTTCTATGCTAAGAAGGGATAGCGAAGAAAGTCTGTTATGACCTTGAGAATTTCAAAGATAGGATTTTGTCCTCTTCATTGCTGAGAATGAGCTCTCAACAGACGAACTAAAATTACAACTTTATGTTGTTCTAACTTTGCTTCTGTTTTTCAATGTCTCTGAAAAAACAGACACAGTTCCCATCTCAAAATTCTTAAAATAAAAAGAAAAACTACTATTCTGGAAATTGTTTGGCAAATTATTTAAAGTTTGCTGAATCTAAAATACTACGAAATTTGAGTTTTCCCAACTCAGGAAATCTGGAATCAATATTGATCTTAATTACAACAATAATTTCCAAAAATAATCTCTTTAAGAAGTTGATACATTTTCTCCTGGTATAGTATTTATTCTAAGCCTTTATTAGGGCCAGACATACCATAAACATTAGATACTTAATGCGAAATAGACTCAAATCATCTCTGACTTTTGATGAGTAAGTGCATTGAAAATTAGTCAACCTCTTTACGGAAAAGCTCAATATCAAAAACCTTCTTTTGTAGTACTTGAAACATGATAGGCTCAGGAAATATAAAATATAACACTTAAAGAAAAAGGTTGACATCAAACCCAGAAATACTGAAAGAAGTCCTTGAGCACCATATGCCGTTTCCGGATCCCCAATATCTGCATTTTCTATAATTGAATTTAGTATGTTTTGTAGATCCTTTTGTATTCGTACACAGTTTGTAATAGGCTGTTACTATAATTCCATCTTGTTGGAGCTAATGTTGGACATCTCTTGTTTATCTCAGAGTCAAATGCTGCCACAGCTTGGGACAAAACTAAATTCAGCCTATGTGTATAACAGTGCACAAATACAGCTTGTGGACATTTTTCTCTTGCTCTCATCAGTAAACCACTATGTTCCCCCGACATTACTGTGGCCACGTCATACATCTGTGACAATTCTTTCACAATTAAATTCTTTTAAGATTTAAAATATATGTTGTGCTAAAGAACTTGCTGTTCTGTTGACGCTGACATCTCTGAAACACAAATATTTTTCTTTAACACTTCGGTTTTTGTCACATACCCAAATATAAGAGCTAGTTGTGATTTTATTGTAATATCTGTTGCCTCATCCACTATAATTCCAACAAAAGAAGCCTGCGAAACTCCTTTTTTTGTTTCGTCTGTCATTAGTTCCAAAACAGAATAATATTATTTTGTATATCAGTGGACAAACCTGAAAAAACCGTCGAATTTGCCAGGTGATGAGATAAGTCTGCATCAGAATCTCCTAATTCCTTTAACATTTGAATATAATTACCTCTGTTTAAGAGGTTCCGGACTGGTCATGTGCTCGAAATGCAAGTTGCTGCTTTCCCAAAAAGCACACAAACATTATTATTTGTGAAATAATTTTGCTGTTGCTTTTAACCCCTTCATTATGCTTTTGTGTTGTGAACCGGAATTGTTCGCTTAAGCACGTTCCAATCCATGTATTTCCGAACGGGGTATACTGCTTGAGACAAATAATGTGATTTTGCGTTCCTTTATGCCTTTTCTGAGCTTTGTGTAAATTATTTAAGTTGTCAAAACCTGCATAACTCTATGTAGTCTTTTCTTGCGAAAATAAATATCATTATTATTTTCATTAAAACGGCACATAAATAAATGTTTTAACGCCTTTGCTTTCCATGCCAAAATCATTTTTTTTTTTTTTTTTTTTTTTTTTTGCTTGTCACTTTTAATTATATTTAGTTTTTGCTTATAGCTGAAGGAATTAAAACTGCTCTTGAGCACTCTTTCTATTACTCAGTTGCACGTAGGCTCTTCTTGCATTGCTAACACTACAAGGAGACATATTTCCCTCTCCATCAGATGTCCCAATATTTCCAACAGCTGGCCCAATACCACGTGAATGATTATCCTAAAATGGAGAAAGCATGCAGTTCACACACTTTGGCTAATAACTTAAAACTTCACAAGAAATCTGCGCGGAATATTTTTGCTAATGCTATTCAAATGTACTTACAGTTATATTTATAACAGCCATATTAAATAAAACAAACTCTTCTTCCTACACTACAGAGATTTCACATGACGAAATCTTTCAGTGCTTCCCAATTACCAATGAGAAGTATTCAAGGCTACGAATGCAAGATTATTTCAATATTCCGATATTGAATGAGCTCGTGGCACTAGTAACTCAAACTTCTGAAGCTAACTGTCCGAAGCACGCAGGATGTTTGCGAATAAATTTGAAAATGTATCCAGAACAAATAAACTATTTTCTCTCAAGCTTCCAAGGCCAGCATTAGAAACATCTTGGCTATCCAGTTTCAGCTGCGTCAAGTTGGATAAAACCAACGTTTCGACCATCTTGTCGTGGTCATCTTCATAAACAAACTGCACCACTTGTTTGGGCTTGTCAGCTTTGTATACAGGTAGGCACATGGAAGTAAGCCCTGGTTGACCAGGTGGTTCTCTGCACTGCAGCAGGTGGAGGTGGACTCAATAAAATATTATTTCACGAATTTCGTTTCTCCTTCTCCTCCCGCTCCTTCTCCACCTCCTCCTCCCCTCCTCCCCTCCTCCCCTCCTTCTCCTTCTCCTTCTCCTCCTCCTTCTCCTCCTCCTTCTCCTCGTCCTCCTCCTGGTCCTCCTCCTCCTCGCCCTCCTCCTGATCCTCCTCCTCGTCCTCCTTCTCCTCCTCCTCTTTCTCCTCCTCTAATTCTTGGGAAATCGATGCTTCCGTCGCTTCCTTGCACGCTTCGCCACTGATCCAATGGAAGATTTGCATAACCGTACGACATATATACAAATGTGATAAATGCAGAGATAAGTAGGAAATCGAAAAATAAAGGATTTTAAAATATCTTGGCTATCCGGTTGTTGCCGCGTCAAATTATAAAATGCCGACGTTTCGACCATCTTGTCGTGGTCGTTATCACAGGCAAACTGCAACGCTATGTAGCAGCTAGTCAACTTATATACTGGCAAACAGGTGAAAGGTGGGTAAATGGTGAGCCCTGATAGGCTGGGCAGTCTCTGCATTGCGGCAGTCCTTCTGCATTGCTACGTCACTGCCATAGAATCATTACACTGCGGCACTGCCATAGAATCATTACACTGCGGCACAAATGACGTGGTGTTCTTGTGTTTTGTTCTACCCATGGCCGTAAACCAAAGTTTGTTAATGTGCATGCCACCATTATTATTAAAATTCTTAGGACAACGGGAAATTTCTAAGGCCTCTTTAATTTTTCTGGGTCGCCATCTGTTTTCACTGGTTACTATCTTGGTCTGATCAAACAGTATTGTGTGTTTGGTTTCGTAAGCATGTAACGCGACCGCCGATTTTTCAATATCATTTTGTTTGCACTGACGTATGTGCTCTTGTAATCGTTCTTTCACAGTTCGACCAGTCTCACCAATATATGATTTGCCACAGTTACACGGTATTTCATAAACACCGGGTTTGTCAAGTGGTGGAACTTTATCTTTTACGTTAACCAGTAAATCTTGCAGTTTAGTGGGTGCTTTGTATGCCAACTTAATATCCGCTTGTTTTAATAATTTCCCTATTCGGTCTGTTACTCCTTCTACATATGGGAGTACTGCAAATTTTTGTTTGTCTGATTTTTTCTTCTTTTCCTTGTCTTCCTGTTTTGATACTGCTGTTTTCCAGGCCCGAAAGATATCCTTCTTTTTGTAACCATTGGCATGTAGGACTTCACACAGATTTTTCTTTTCTTGTTCCAAACTAGAAGAGTCGCAAACTCTTTTTGCTCGTAAGGCCAAAGTTTTTAAAATTCCCTTTTTGGTTGCGGGGTGGTGATGGGATTCTGCATGAAGATAGAGATTAGTATGTGTTGTTTTTCTGTATACTGAATGTCCCAAAGTGCCATTTTTTCGTCTAATAACCAGCACATCTAAGAATGGAAGTTCACCATTTTTTTCCAACTCCATGGTGAATTTTATCTGCGGATGGCTTATGTTTAGTTGGTCAAAGAACAAGTTCAAACTGTTACGTCCATGTGGCCAAACTACAAATGTGTCATCTACGTATCTTATCCACACACTGGGTCCTATTGTGGCATTATCCAAAAACGTTTGCTCAAAGGCTTCCATGAATATGTTGGCTATAACTGGTGAGAGTGGTGACCCCATGGCTGCCCCTTGAGTTTGTTTGAAGAAATCTCCCTTATATTGAAAAAAGGTGGATTTTAAACAGAAAGCAGATAGATCGGCCCACTCCTCTGGAAGATCGCGTGATCTGAGTTTTGGCGCACTACTTCCACTGCCTCGTCCACGGGCACCTTTGTGAAGAGGGATGTTACGTCAAAACTGACTAACAAGTCAGATTTCTTCAAATGGAGGCGCTGAATTATGTTGATAAATTCAGTGGAGTTTCTTACGTTGGACTTAATGTCCTCGGTTAGAGGTCTTAATTTATCTGCTAGAAATCGTGCTAGAGAATGCGTAGGGGAATTTATAGCGCTCACTATGGGCCTAAGTGGGATCCCCGGCTTGTGTACTTTCGGGAGACCATACAATCTAGGTACGTTGTAGTTATTTCTTTTTAGCCTCGGTTTGAATTGTTTTTCTATTGAAGTTGCTCTGTTGATTAGAGCACTAGTCTCCCGGCGAATTTTGGCCAATGGATTTTTTGGAAGTGGTACATATGTATCCTCTTGAAGCAGTGCTTTAACTTTCTGGTGATAGTCTTGAGACTTCATTACAACCGTAGCATTGCCCTTGTCCGCCTTCAAAATAACCAGATCTTCACGTTGCTTAATGTTAAATAGTGCCTGACGTTCTATTCTAGATAAATTCTGGCGAGGTTCTTTATGATGTGAGAGGATTCTTGCTGTTTCGATGCGTATATGATCAGCCCGTTCTTCTGGGATTCCAATTAATACATCTTCTACACTGGCTATGATGTCATCTGTCGGTATCTGCTTGGGTGTTATAGCGAAATTTAGACCTTTGGAGAGGACAGCCAACGTATCATTGTCTAGTGGCTCTCCTGATACATTTATGATTGTATTAAGCTGTGGTGCACATGGTTTGTTTTTTGTGGCGGCCAATTTGTCGAACTTTGCCTTTTGTTTCTTTCTGTTAGCATCCTGAGTCCTAGTGGTATGATCAGCCGAAATATTATCTAATCTCTTCCATAGGTCCGCGTTCAGTGTGCGGGACAACTCCAGGTGACATCTAAAAAGCTTCATTTCCACCATTGCCAATTCCCTTCTTGTTTCCCTAATTCTCTCGTGTAATAGCGCTTTTTCTGTTCGTTCTAAAATGCGATTTATCTTCGGCGATCTTGCCTGATGTCTAATCTGTACGAATTTTGGTAAAACCTTTTGGTCTCTGCAACGTAATAAAAAGGCCAAATTACATAGTTTACGGCCTCTCTTTTCCCGCAGTCCAGAGAATTCCCTTGTCCGCCGAAACGTTTTCTCACGTAGAGATTTATAATGTATTCTCTCAAGCTTCCACGGCCATCGTTTAAAAATATCTTGGCTATCCGGTTGTTGCCGCGTCAAATTATAAAATGCCGACGTTTCGACCATCTTGTCGTGGTCGTTATCACAGGCAAACTGCAACGCTATGTAGCAGCTAGTCAACTTATATACTGGCAAACAGGTGAAAGGTGGGTAAATGGTGAGCCCTGATAGGCTGGGCAGTCTCTGCATTGCGGCAGTCCTTCTGCATTGCTACGTCACTGCCATAGAATCATTACACTGCGGCACTGCCATAGAATCATTACACTGCGGCACAAATGACGTGGTGTTCTTGTGTTTTGTTCTACCCATGGCCGTAAACCAAAGTTTGTTAATGTGCATGCCACCATTATTATTATTTTGAAGGCGGACAAGGGCAATGCTACGGTTGTAATGAAGTCTCAAGACTATCACCAGAAAGTTAAAGCACTGCTTCAAGAGGATACATATGTACCACTTCCAAAAAATCCATTGGCCAAAATTCGCCGGGAGACTAGTGCTCTAATCAACAGAGCAACTTCAATAGAAAAACAATTCAAACCGAGGCTAAAAAGAAATAACTACAGCGTACCTAGATTGTATGGTCTCCCGAAAGTACACAAGCCGGGGATCCCACTTAGGCCCATAGTGAGCGCTATAAATTCCCCTACGCATTCTCTAGCACGATTTCTAGCAGATAAATTAAGACCTCTAACCGAGGACATTAAGTCCAACGTAAGAAACTCCACTGAATTTATCAACATAATTCAGCGCCTCCATTTGAAGAAATCTGACTTGTTAGTCAGTTTTGACGTAACATCCCTCTTCACAAAGGTGCCCGTGGACGAGGCAGTGGAAGTAGTGCGCCAAAAACTCAGATCACGCGATCTTCCAGAGGAGTGGGCCGATCTATCTGCTTTCTGTTTAAAATCCACCTTTTTTCAATATAAGGGAGATTTCTTCAAACAAACTCAAGGGGCAGCCATGGGGTCACCACTCTCACCAGTTATAGCCAACATATTCATGGAAGCCTTTGAGCAAACGTTTTTGGATAATGCCACAATAGGACCCAGTGTGTGGATAAGATACGTAGATGACACATTTGTAGTTTGGCCACATGGACGTAACAGTTTGAACTTGTTCTTTGACCAACTAAACATAAGCCATCCGCAGATAAAATTCACCATGGAGTTGGAAAAAAATGGTGAACTTCCATTCTTAGATGTGCTGGTTATTAGACGAAAAAATGGCACTTTGGGACATTCAGTATACAGAAAAACAACACATACTAATCTCTATCTTCATGCAGAATCCCATCACCACCCCGCAACCAAAAAGGGAATTTTAAAAACTTTGGCCTTACGAGCAAAAAGAGTTTGCGACTCTTCTAGTTTGGAACAAGAAAAGAAAAATCTGTGTGAAGTCCTACATGCCAATGGTTACAAAAAGAAGGATATCTTTCGGGCCTGGAAAACAGCAGTATCAAAACAGGAAGACAAGGAAAAGAAGAAAAAATCAGACAAACAAAAATTTGCAGTACTCCCATATGTAGAAGGAGTAACAGACCGAATAGGGAAATTATTAAAACAAGCGGATATTAAGTTGGCATACAAAGCACCCACTAAACTGCAAGATTTACTGGTTAACGTAAAAGATAAAGTTCCACCACTTGACAAACCCGGTGTTTATGAAATACCGTGTAACTGTGGCAAATCATATATTGGTGAGACTGGTCGAACTGTGAAAGAACGATTACAAGAGCACATACGTCAGTGCAAACAAAATGATATTGAAAAATCGGCGGTCGCGTTACATGCTTACGAAACCAAACACACAATACTGTTTGATCAGACCAAGATAGTAACCAGTGAAAACAGATGGCGACCCAGAAAAATTAAAGAGGCCTTAGAAATTTCCCGTTGTCCTAAGAATTTTAATAATAATGGTGGCATGCACATTAACAAACTTTGGTTTACGGCCATGGGTAGAACAAAACACAAGAACACCACGTCATTTGTGCCGCAGTGTAATGATTCTATGGCAGTGCCGCAGTGTAATGATTCTATGGCAGTGACGTAGCAATGCAGAAGGACTGCCGCAATGCAGAGACTGCCCAGCCTATCAGGGCTCACCATTTACCCACCTTTCACCTGTTTGCCAGTATATAAGTTGACTAGCTGCTACATAGCGTTGCAGTTTGCCTGTGATAACGACCACGACAAGATGGTCGAAACGTCGGCATTTTATAATTTGACGCGGCAACAACCGGATAGCCAAGATATTTTAAACGATGGCCGTGGAAGCTTGAGAGAATACATTAAAAGGATTTTAAGTTGATTTGATGTTACACAGAAAACTACTACTGACCGACTGGGCGAACACAGGCACTGATGCACTATTCATTGTAATTCAATAGCTATTTATGTAAATAGTGTATTATGTGACTGATAATGACACGGGTGTACCTTAGCACACGAGGGAAAGCGTACGCGATAATTCTTGCCAGTGTCACAGTGAAAATATTATACACAAGTAACATTCAACACTTTATTCAATTCTAGAATTAAAATGCATAAACATAACTAATAAATTTGCTAAACGTAAACCTTTAATAGTCGGTTTGGGTGGCTCAGTTGGTTAGACGCTGGTCTACTGATCCCAAGGTCGCGGGTTCAAATCCGCCCTGTGTGCTTAAAAACGACAGCTCCATGTCAGTAGATTTACTGGCATATTAAAGGACTCCTGCGGGACAAAATTCTGGCACACCGGCGACGCTGATATGATCTTAGCAATTTACAGCATCGTTAAACAACGAAATAATTTAAATTTGTAACCCTTTAATGCATTATAGATAAGAAATGTATGAGACAATGTGGTTGCCAGGCAGATGTAGGTTCGTTTGTTTCAACACTAAGAGAGGTAATAACAATACTATTGAAAATATGGATTGTATTGCGCTTAGCATTTTGAACGGAGCCAAGAGTGCTGGGAGTTAATAAATTCCAGAAAAAGCAAAATATTTTTTGGAAAAAGAGTACGAAAAGTTTTATGGATGGAGAAACGAAAAATGCCATAATTTGACTAATGAAACCACATTACTGGCATGTTCATGTTTTCTTCCAGGCACATTGTCGCACGTTATGTTGCGGCGATGACGTCACTTCTGCCTTATTGCCATGGTAATTACGCCATGGTTGATTTCCCACGATTTATACCATCATAAGCCAGGATTACATCACATCAGGCATTATATGTCCAACATCAGCCTAAAAATTCTTACAGAAATGAAAGGGAAGCAATATATCTATTGTTTTCAAGAATTGAAACATGCTTTGAAATATATCTCCTTCAAACGACCAAATATATTTTGCTGCTTCGCAAAAAGTCGCTTATGAAAATGTACTGCTACCTTTATTTCGTTTTGTGCTCATTTTCGCAGTTTACAAGTGAAACAACTGAAACTACCCGGCCTCCCTGGGCAGAACATCCCTCTGTGGCAGTAATCAAAAACCCCAAACCTGCGACGTAAAAGTTAAACACATAAAATGAATAAAGTTTTAACTGCTGTGCGATGAAATTA
Source organism: Tenodera sinensis (assembly GCA_030765045.1). Classification (NCBI taxonomy): domain Eukaryota; kingdom Metazoa; phylum Arthropoda; class Insecta; order Mantodea; family Mantidae; genus Tenodera; species Tenodera sinensis. Next base: position 141,488,288 of record CM060965.1, on the reverse strand, counting down.
AAAGTGGAGTTATGTTCTCCCATGGCAACGCCATTACTACTTTAGATGGAGATAAGGGTAGTAGTTACTCAGCTGCTAGTAAGAAACAGAAGTGAGTCACGTTGCGTTTAAATTCTCCTTGTATTTTCGTGGCAACTTTTCGTGGTTGTACGCCCACAAAGTAAGCATACTTAAATGTGACAAGCATTTATAAAAATATGTTTTAGCTATGCGTAAATGATTTCCTTGATATTAAATTTTATGGTGTTTCTTCCTGTTGAATTATTATTATGAAAGAGAAGCAGAAATTCTGGAAGTGTTAAGAGAAAGATTTGACCATACCTAGATTTCAACATCACCAAAACTGACATCACGCGTCCGTGCTGAGCAGTCCTAATGCCACATAATATGTCCTGAAGAAAACATATTTCAACGCTTTTGTGATAGTCAACCCTAAATTCGTAATCACGTGCTGTCGCACTTTCTGTTGAATGAGTGCATATTTATTTTTGGTGTAATCCTTATAATTAATGCTCTCCGTGTTATTTAGTATATAAAACATTCTGCTGTCCTTGAAAACATTTAATCCCTTTATCCTAGTATACCACATTTTTCTGAAGTCTCTGTTACATTAATAAAAATCTGATATGTTGCACTCACATGAGCTTCTGTATTCTTGGACTAACCATTCTTACAAACACTTATTACTATATCTTCTTTGTGTTAGTTAAGATAAACATTTGTACAAATTATGTTATTGCTTATTTCCTTGTAGGTACATGGGGGTTATTAGAATACAGTAGGCTTTGATTGACAGTCAAATATTTTAAGACTTTGCACGCTTAACATATAAAAAATGAACAACGATGTTCCATTTTACGAAAGTTTAGTTTTCTGAAACTGACACAAATAACAATGAATATCTCCGAAGCGGCTCACTCTACAAAAAAATTTTCTCAGACATAAATTGTTTGTTTTAGCGACCTATATTTTTTGTACAGTAAGATTTTGTCCATCTGTTACGGTTTACGAGTTATTCAAAAGTCATGCAGAGTAAACAGGACTACATAGCTACACCCAGAAAATTCAAGATATACATTTCATTTGTCATACAAATATGTTAAACATATCATCATTGATTATTATTATTATTATTATTATTATTATTATTATTATTATTATTATTATTATTATTATTATTATTATTATTATTATTATTATTATTATTATTATTATTATTATTATTATTATTATTATTATTATTATTATTATTATTATTATTATTATTATTATTATTATTATTATTATTATTATTATTTTAAATGTTTAATCTTAATATAATTATCTATGTTTTTTAATCTATACATTTCGGTATCAGCTTCTATGATAGAAATGTGTAATTAGGTAATATAAATGAACATCAACAATTATTAAGCCTTGTACATTTTCAGCCTCTCCTTCACACCTTAGTGCTGGAATGCCGTGAAGAATCTGTGATATTCCTCATAAAGGAATAACGGCACTGAAGTAAAATTTAATGAGCAAGAAAGACTCGGTTTTGAAACCTATTGGAAATGCCTTGCGCCTTAAGTTCACCGCGAGAAAATTGTTTCACAACGCTGGAATTAGCAAAATCTTGGAGCAGTTTCAGCGATTATTCCGGACACAACGAATACGCGTGGTTGCACTCGTACGCACGTACATACACACACCCATGCTAGCACTGGCTCTCCTTAAAATATTAATGCAAATTTATAATATAATATTCTTTGTTATCTATTTTGTAATTATTTCCCTGAGTATTAAATGAATAGAGCACTTCTAAGAAGAAAGCAGGAAAGCAAGGAATATAACTTTACAGGTGGTTTTAAATTAAATATGAAAATCTTATTATGTATTTTATTTCCTACGCGTTAATGAATGTGTTGTGGGAAAATCATATAGTAATATAAAATATTCACAGTTGGGGCGATATTTACGTTTCCAGTTCGGGTTCTTTAATTCTAGCTTTGCGGTAGCTAATAAAGCGGTCGCTTTGTAAGCAACTGAACAGCCGACCTTCGGCGGCAGCTTGACACAAATAAAGTGGTCGCTTTGAAGGAAACTGGAAAGCCGACTTTCGGCCGAACTATACTTTATAAGGTCCCCTGTTTGTGTGTGTGTGTGTGTGTGTGTGTGTGTGTGTGTGTGTGTGTGTGCGTGTGCGTGCGTGTCTGTGTGTGTGTCTATGTGTAATAACGGAGAGGGGACACCTGAACTCACCGCGACCCCTACATGGTTCTGTTATGGGCTACAACTCCCCCGGGAGGAAGGAATGAGGTGAAGAGAGACCATAGGCTTATCAGAGAGCAGAGCCAGCGAAGCCCAGAGACGCAGAGAAGTTCTTAACAGTTACAGATACTGACACCGGGCATACAACCCTCTACCCAGGGAGAGGGCGACGAGGCGACCCTTTCGGCCCAGGCAGCAATTTCCAGGAAGGGCCTGGGAAGGGATCCCAGAGCGCAAATATCTGTTTCATCCGTTTGCATTCGCCGAAACCTACCACACTACCAGCCAAACCTGAAAATGCCAAGGGAGGGAAATGAGAAATGAAGGGAAAGGGAATCCGTGGAGTAGAGTACCTACCCCAGCATTCGTCTAGTGACAAGGGGAAACAACAGAAAAGAGCCAAGTCTGAGTGCCCGGTCAACGGGAATAGAACCCAGGGCCTCCCGAATGCGAGTCGCACACGTTGCCGCGACGCCACTTCACTCGTCAATATCTGCTGAATCTGATAAAGTCAATTTTAGAAAAAGGTTTGTTAACAGCATAAGTCAAAATCGAAAGAACAGTTAAATACCACAGTTAGTAATTTAAGTTCATTTCCAAGGATGTGATAAAACGATTTTTAAGAAAATACCCCACCCCAGAATACCTTATACTTGGAACGTTTTTCGAACATTTTGATTTTCCCAAATTAAATGTGCCTACATCTTGAATTTCCTGGGAATATTCTCCTCAGAAGTCTTAATTCTAGATGAACTTTGCACAACTGGTAAACCGTAAATGATAAACAAAATCTTACTATAGGAAACTTAGATATCATTATAGTGCACAATTTATGTCAATAGTTTTTTGAGACATTTCTTGTTATTTGTCTGAATCCTCCAAGTCATACACTTTTCTCAAACAGGAAATCGTTATTCAATTCTCCATCTCTTGCCCCTGGAAAGAGAATGGAATTGCAAAGGCATGATATAGCGACCAACCATGTTGTTAAACGATTTGATTATCACTTAAAGCCTAGTGTACATTCCACTCTCACATTAAAAAAGAAAAATATCTACCAATAAGATCGTTTCTGCAAACATCTAACATCTAACGAGTACCGCTGAAAGGCCAGCCAACGCACTCTAGTAACTAAAACTAACTGTACACTTAAAACTACTCTGACACTCACTCAAACTAAATTGAACTGAACTGACCTACTCACTGTCTGTCCTATTTATACCGGAACCGGCGCCATGGGACCTTCGAGAACCCTCCATACACGTGCAACGATGACTCAGCGGAATTTCTGGATGCTTCTGGACGGTACGGTGTTATTACGCTGTTCGATAACATACACACAGCACTACTTGCCTTGTAGCCTCGGACCTCCTTTATGTTTTACCGGTGTCATTGTTTACGGTCACTTATACAAAGTCGCTCGCCATTAGCAAGGTCACCGGCCCCCTTTCGTCCGTATATTGTAGAACGACCCATGTTACAATATTTTGCTTCCGTTAAGGAAAAATGGATCAAAAACCTTCAGGATCGTAATTCGATAACAAGTATAATGACGAATTTTCAAACTATATAAGTGCACCAAAGTTTTAAAAAGAGCAAATAATCCTGAAACGGCTATTGCTAAACTTATTTGACACTTATATTCATTAATTACAAATTATTTTCCTTATAGTAGCTTTCTGTGTATCTATCTCACATGTTCCTAGTTTTACGGATTTCAATCAGGACCAATGTGGTTTATGCCTACCTACTAAATATTGAAAATACACTAAATGAAACCACAGCGCACACAAAATCTCCAAATGTAGTATTTCACTAACTATCATTACAGCCATTTTCGAGAAAATAAACATTAAAATAAGCAGTAATTTTTAAAGACGTCAGTATTCGGAAATGGAGGATCGTTTCACGTATATTTTCCCTCGCCTCGCTTAAAGATTTTGGATTTAAATTTGAAGATTATTTTTTATTTGGCTTTTCGTATTTATATTTTTCATAGACCGCGCGCTAAACAGTTTAAGTCAGGAGAAATTCAAGATCGGCATTCCAGCGAAACTTGATATTTATTTTTCTTTAGTTGGAATGCACAACAGCCCATACTGGCCAAGGCTCACCGCCCGATCGCTGCGGTCCCCAACTCTGCCCACCACAGGCGTTATGAGTGGGATGCATTACTGGAGGTGGAACGTGGTTATGTGGTCTTTCAGACCAGTGGCCGCTACTTTTCAATCAAGTAGCTCCTTAGTTCGCGCCTCGGGGGCTACGGAGGCTGAGTGCACTCGAACAGCGGCAGAAAATCCCCTTGCCGGTACCGGAAATCAAACCCGGGTCACTTGATAAGCAGCAGCGCTACCACCGCGCTAAGAAGACATAAAGTACCCTTTACCATTGATTAAAAATGTTTTGTATGCATATAAGGAGGTGAAAGTTCTAATTTATGCCCCAGTTATCTTCAAGCTATGCGTCCGCAAATATGACATTACATACCCCCAAGAATTATTTTAATTTTACTTTATATACCCATTAAAAGTATAAATAGGTAAATCAATTTTATGGTAGCTAAATTAATGTAGTGGCATGTGCAATATTCTCAATCTAAGTATTAAAGCAATGTGGGAAAAAAAAAAAAAAAACTTAAAACGGACAGAAAACTCGAAATATTAACTAGTTTGAAAAATTAATTGAACTTAAGAGGTGTTGTAACATTAAGTGCTTACTAAGTGAGTATATAAAGCGCGAGTTTCAATTGTAATTGAAAGCTTTGACTCTAAGTTGTCTAAAGAATTAACCCGCCAGTTAGTGAACTTGGCTATAAAAGCACAGGAAGTGTAAAGCACATTGTAGACAAGTGTAAGTACATATTTAACAGAGCTAACTTCACTATCAAGTTCAGTGTTTATCTTGGATGAAATACCTCATTTCCCCTGTTCCATTTCCGTCCTTTCACACTTTACCTGCTCTTCTTTCTTTTCTCTACTCACCGAAGTGCGAAGACCATTGTTCTTTCCCTTTCTCGGCCGACAGCACATCCAATATTTGTGTTTCCGTCTTTACTTCTTCAAGTCTCCCTGATCTCTTTGTGGTTCTGTATCGTGATTTCACCTTAGTGCTAATGCACTGGCAATGAGAACGACTGAAACGTCTTTTAACGTGTTTTGTATGTTGATAGGCTTCAACACTCACAGAAATTCAGAGTGCGCAATTGTTGCGGAAAAGCTTGAAGAACTTAACATTGTTAGAGACGTGTTTATGATGCCCACAATTTCTTATGTAAACAACAATTAGTGTTGGGGCATTTTCTTTAAGACCTTCGTGCCATATCCCTGGAAGATACTGAATATAAATGATAAGTCTCTCTCTCTCTCTCTCTCTCACACACACACGCACGCACGCGCGCACGCACGCGCATACGCACACGCACACGCACATTAATAATAGTAAATAAATTGTTTGCCTGCCTGTTTGCCTGCCTGCGTGCCTGCGTGCCTGCCTGCCTGCCTGCCTTCCTGCCCGCCCGCCCGCCCGCCCGCCCATTCCTTCGTTCCCTCGTTCCCTCGTTCCCTCGTTCCCTCGTTCCCTCGTTCCCTCGTTCCCTCGTTCCCTCGTTCCCTCGTTCCCTCGTTCCCTCGTTCCCTCGTTCCCTCGTTCCCTCGTTCCCTCGTTCCCTCGTTCCCTCGTTCCCTCGTTCCCTCGTTCCCTCGTTCCCTCGTTCCCTCGTTCCCTCGTTCCCTCGTTCCCTCGTTCCCTCGTTCCCTCGTTCCCTCGTTCCCTCGTTCCCTCGTTCCCTCGTTCCCTCGTTCCCTCGTTCCCTCGTTCCCTCGTTCCCTCGTTCCCTCGTTCCCTCGTTCCCTCGTTCCCTCGTTCCCTCGTTCCCTCGTTCCCTCGTTCCCTCGTTCCCTCGTTCCCTCGTTCCCTCGTTCCCTCGTTCCCTCGTTCCCTCGTTCCCTCGTTCCCTCGTTCCCTCGTTCCCTCGTTCCCTCGTTCCCTCGTTCCCTCGTTCCCTCGTTCCCTCGTTCCCTCGTTCCCTCGTTCCCTCGTTCCCTCGTTCCCTCGTTCCCTCGTTCCCTCGTTCCCTCGTTCCCTCGTTCCCTCGTTCCCTCGTTCCCTCGTTCCCTCGTTCCCTCGTTCCCTCGTTCCCTCGTTCCCTCGTTCCCTCGTTCCCTCGTTCCCTCGTTCCTTCGTTCCTTCGTTCCTTCGTTCCTTCCTTCCTTCGTTCCTTCGTTCCTCCGTTCCTTCGTTCCTTCGTTCCTTCGTTCCTTCGTTCCTTCACTCACTCACTCACTCACTCACTCACTCACTCACTCACTCACTCACTCACTCACTCACTCACTCACTCACTCACTCACTCATTCATTCATTCATTCATTCATTCATTCATTCATTCATTCATTCATTTATTTATTTATTTATTTATTTATTTATTTATTTATTTATTTATTTATTTATTTATTTATTTATTTATTTACAGAGAACGCACTAACATACAATATGACACCAAAGGATTATCAGCCAAATATTTTTTGGTATATTCTGTCATTGATTTAAATGGCGGCAAATTTACAGACTTTGAACATCTTCAAAGGACTGTGCAAAAAGGGATTTGGAAAATGTTCTTTGTGACAATGATTTGTTTTGGAAAGCAGAACGTGTGTAGAATTAAAGTTGATTTTTCTGACCTGGAAAAGGGTGAAAGACAGCTGTTAAACCGCCATTGCCAAGAAATTGAATACGAATTTGAGGTACACTGTTTGCTTGAAATGAAAAAAGAAAAGAAAGAAAGAAAAAGGTATTAAAGGTATAAAATATATATATTCACTTTCTCTAGCCACTTTTGTACAACTATTTTAACAGAGGCTTATTCTTTCATCTTCTTCGTGCTAATTTAGATACGCTTTAAAAGTTTGAGTCAGATTTTTAAAAGCCTGGTCAGTGTGAAATGGCTTTGAAACTCCAGGCCGTTTACGTGAGTGCAAGAAACAACGATTAGCGACTTCGAAAGAGTGGAAGTGTTTCAGAATTCAAAATAATAAGCAATATATCGATAGTTAATAGCCCAGAAGTGCATTTAATATATATAATTTATATATCATTCATTCGAATGCAATGAAAATGGGCAAATCTAAATGTTTTCATCCTATCCACTTTACTATGCAACGTATTACATTCACATGGTTTTCTCTACACGCTTTTCTTTTATGTAACTTATTCACATGTCCTTTTCTATTTACCATTTAACACACAATTCATAAATTTTTTTAAAGATTTAAATACATTCACTATATTCACACGGCTTTCTCTAGTCCCTTTTCTTTTATGAAACACAACCACATTTATTTTTATTTTTATACTCCCACTTCTACAAACAATAGATATAATGCTCTATAGGAATGAAACAGTAATGCATCGCATTATATTCACACGGTTTTCTCTATCCTTTCATGAAACACATTCACCTGTTCTTCTATAATCCAAGGTACAATTCATGCAATTTTTAAATGATTGAAGTACAAATGCATCATATTACATTCACATGTGTTTCTCTTCTCACTATTCAAAAAACAATCAACACACTTTTCTATATGGACCAAAGAGAAATACAAGCATTATATTCACATGTCCTTCAAAAAAAGAAATTCATAAACTTTTCGACTGATATAGAAATGCAGCATATTACATTTACAGGGATTTCTCGACTTGCTTTTTCCTTCACGAAACATACTAATTTCTCTACTACCACTTGTACATATAATTCTTATAATTTTCTAGGTATATGTATGAAATAGAAATACCACCTATCATATTCATTCTTTTTTCTCTACTCACTTTTGTTTTAGATAACACATTCACATGTCTTTTCCTTCTCAGTCTTCTACAAAAAATGCATGCGCTTATCTGTATTATCGAAACAGAAATGCAACGTATTACATTTACGCGATTTACTCTACTTGCTTTCATTCCAGTGGCACTTGTGGTACAACACTACTTGTGCATAATGTCCACCCGGTGTTTTTATTTATTTACGTATTTGTCTATTTATTTAGCTTAACTTTTATTCCTCATGATGTCTTAAAATGTTATTACATATTTGTTTAACTATATTAAGTAATATGTTTAAATATCTCTAAAGAAACATAAGACTATTGGGCAAGTGCAAACTAGGTCTACAAGTTGTAGAGATAAATCATTAAACCTCGGGTAAATCTGGCCAGTCTTTTATAAAAATCTTATGCGTTGCACTCACATGACTTTCTCTACTCTTGTACTATCGATTCTTAAAACATCTTATTCCAATATCTTCTTCGTGTTAGTTGAGATAAACATTTGTACAACGTACCTTATTGCTTATTTCCTTGTAGGTGAAAGGGGAATATCAGAATACAGTAGGCTTTGTGCGATAGTCAGATCGTTTAAAGCTTTAAGATCCCGTTCTCTTTGTACACTTAACATATAATGAAATGAACAACGACGTTCCAGTTCACGAAAGTTTTGTTTTCCGAAACTGACACAAATATAAGTCATTCCATGTCAAATCGCACAAAATTTGACCTTCATGTCTTCGATTTCATTAATATTAAATGTACGTGTTCTGTGAATGAAAAACTGATGCCCCTATTTTTTTGTTTGTCTGTAAATGAACTATTTTGGTAAATATAAAGCATTAAATTTTCGGATATTTCTCGCACACCGTTCTACATAAACATAAATATCTCTGGTATTATTTTTGAGATAAATATGACCTATAGCTCATTTTAAACATTGAAATGTGTACTTTATTTATACGTAAACAAAAAACAATTAGTTTGATATGTCGTATTTTTAAAAGGCCATTTACATTATAAACATCATTAACAATACTTACTCTACACTAAAAATTTCCGGGAAAATTTTTAAAACGTAGCCTGATGATGCCATGTAATCCTAGAAAAAGTTCAGATGGGAATTCTAAATACATGCAGAGAAATTAAATAACTTAGCAAGCCGTGCAGACTGGAGTAACGCTGCATTCACGGCTAGAAGGTATACACACCGCGTGCAGCTGATTGCGTGTCATGCGTTGTACTTCCGTCAAGGTCAAACTCTTAGCATAAACACTGAAATACGTCATTTCACGTCAAATCAAACATTTTTGAAACTTGAAATACTATTTTCTCCATTTTTTTAAAATCCTATCAATAGATGAAATTAAATAATCTGTATGTTTTCTTTTTGGTGTGACACGTTTATTTTGCGCTTTATTAATATTATTTTTACGGTATATTCGCATACTGTATTATATAAAAATCATTATACCGAATACTATTTGAAGTTTAGAATTTTCGTGGTTGCAGCAGTCTAAAGTAAAAAAATTGCAGTTTTGCATGCCATTGTTTTAGGTTCACTCAAAATATAAAATAGGCCCCTTTTAGGGGGTAGTATTTTAAAGTCAGAAAATTCAAAATATACATTTCATTTGTCATACAGATACCTTAAACATGTGGCATTTTAATTAAAATCGTTAGAGCCATTTTGAAGAAAATCAAAAGTTTTGAAAACTTTATCATGTAAAGGATAGTTTAGGGTGGGACTATTTTTTTCAAAATATTCGTGTCGCATTCTTGAAAGGACATGAAACTTAAATAGCAACTTTGGTTTCAAACCTACTTTTCGTTTTTGAGTTATGCTGTCAACAGGCTGACACATAGACACACACGCCGACCTTTTTCTAAAAATGCTTTTCTTGGATTCAGAGGGCCTCAAAACATATATTTCTGGTAAAATTTCGACATCGAATTTTTGGGGGGAATACAATACCTCCTCTACTTTACTATACGTTGTAGAGAAAGTAAAAATAGACATCAACTTTTTAATAGAGACAGGTTTTATAATATCCATTTTGTAAGAGAGATGTATCAGTTAGTTATCTATTTTGCAGTACCATCAGATGTTTACAGCACCTTTAATGTAACTAATTGACGCAGCTTGTTAATTAAGTTGATGCTCACGTGTCAACGCTGTTCCCGCGATAATATCCTCATTTTTAGTTTGAAACTTTATAAAAAGGTGTATCTTGTAACTTTAAAATTAATAGAGACGGTAAAGTGCTTGTCTTATAATCGGTGAGAAGTTGGTCCTTTATTCGTGTAATAAGTACCTGAAACAAGCGAGTTTGTGTTTAACGATTGCATTCAGTGATAGAGCGCTCTCTGTGGGGAAATTTAAGGGAATCTTTGTGCGATCTAGGGCTGAGATAAAACGAAGTCTACTTTGTTAGCTGTTTTAATGGGAAGTTGCGCCGTAACAGGTTATTTGGGAGCAGTGCGCTGGAAGGGGCACCATTAGCGCGCGCGCGGTTCCCCTAATGAGACGCCCAGCAAGTTGCAATAAAACGGTTCTGTGAAATCCGCCCACGGCGCCGCGGTTAGGCGGAGAAGCGAAATTAAAGAAAGAAAACGGCTCGTTGGTAAATATGTCGCTGTGCCCGCCTGCGGACCTACAAGGGGATGCACACTTTTGCACCCTCAATGAAATATAAACTCACTGTGTAGGCACGTTCGTACCATTTGCAAGTATTGTGGCAGTTGGGGTATTTTCCAACATATCCTTTGTTCTGCACAGATAAAAGGCATTGGCAACCTCCTGTTTAGAGGACGAGAAAAACGCTTTCCTTCTAAATCTTCATTCACTTCTACTACTACTACTGCTGCTTCTTCTTCTTCCACAAGGCGTAGGCCTGGCGACTTATTGTATCTCCAATTAAACACTCCATCTTTGCCTTTGTCTTCCTACTTGAAAACCAAAGTTGGTATTTAATTTTAATGTCTTTCAAGGATGCGACACGAAGATATTGAAGAAAATAGCCCCACCCTAAACTACCCTTTATATGGAACATTTTTCGAAAATTTTTATTTTCTTGAAAATGGCTCTAACGATTTTGATTAAAATGTCATATGTTTGAGATATTTTAATGGAAAATGAAATGTATATCTTGAATTTTCTGGCTATAGCCCCTGTAATCGTATTTACTCTGGACAACTTTTGCATAACTGGTAAACCGTTAGAGATAGACTAAATCATACTATACAAAAAAAGTAGATCTTGCTAAAATACACAACTTATGTCTCAATGAATTTTCTTGTAGGGTTAACCATTTCGGAGATATTCTTGTTATGTATGTGAGTTTCGGAAAACTTAGAACCTTCGTGAAATGGATCATCGTTGTTCATTTTTTGTATATTAAGTGTGCAAAAATAACGGATTCTCAAAGTTTTAAAAGGTTTGACTATCCCACAAAGCCTACTGTATTCTAATATTCCCCTTGCACCTACAAGGAAATAAGCAATAAGATAATTTATCTCAACTAAGAAGAAGAAGATATAGGAATAAGAGTTTGCAAGAATGGTTAGTAAAAGAGTAGAGAAAGTCATGTGAGTGCAACACATCAGATTTTTTTATTTATATGTTATACAGGTTGTGTCAGAATGACACCGGATAATTTTAAGACGTGATTCAGGGGATATAGCTGAATATTTTCGCTGATGAATGTATGTCCGTAAATGTCTTGTTATTCAGCTAGAGAGCATTAACATTTTTCAAACCCCTGTCAGAATAGATAAAATTTCACTGAACAGTAGCTACACGTTTTTATAAGGCATTAGGAGAGTTTTGATACTAGAGCAGCTCCAAATCTTTAATTTAAAAAAAAAGCAGTGATACAAAGCTCTCTTGTAAATATTGATTTAATTATATGCCACTAAATTCATGATCTCTGAAGTAGGTCAAACCTTTAAACCGATCTACAATACAGGTTATTCTTAATAACATAAGCAAATACTACCATTGATGAAATTGCGTAAGTTTTCACGGGTGATGTCATTAAATAGAAACTGATTATCCGGGTTTTTGAACCGTGGTCTAGTGGAATACGTCCTTCCAGACGTTTCCTTCGAAACTGCGTTGAACATTCTCAGTGGTATGACCCTAATATTACTGCTAGTCTCCGTATCGACTGATACGGAGACTTTTTCGTCTCTTTGCTACATAAGGTAATTCTGTAGTGCTTCTGGTATTTTATTTTGGGGTAGGGTGGTGTCCGGTACCGCCGAAGCAACCAAAAAATTGTGAGTACATGATAAGGAATGAAGCATTAGGTTTCGGCAGGTCAAATGTCATGGCCGATGCCCTGACACTGACCTGCGATTTGAGGAGGACATATATGTAGCTGTGGAAGACAGAATGTTAGCTTGCTGAGTCTGGCTTCTAGTGCTTTTGTGTGTCCTTGCAGGATATCTTCTAGGAACTTGTGAACCTTGTAAATACGAGAGTCGTTTATATAGGTGACCACCTTCTCCAGCTGCTTGTTGAAGTGGTCATGGTGGCTACTGTTGTCTTGACGAACTGAAAGTGGTGTCCTTGACGTCCTCGAGAGCACGAGTCAGGGCTGCCTCTCATGCAGCAAGCCGGTTGGTGAGAGTCTGTTCTCTCAAGAGAGGTTTCCTGGAGTTTCCGCAGAGACGCGGTGTTGTGGAGCACGGAGCTCTGGAGAACACTGCCTGTAGCGTCTTGTTGGTCGGTAGGTGCTGGTGTGCGGTTGATGCTGGACGGTAATGGTCTGCGAGTCGGTGACTGGTTGGTGCGTGTATCAGAGCACATTGAAATGAATTATGAATGTTTTTCTTCTCGAATTTAAAATATTTAATTAAAAGTATTAGTTTGATAGTTAGAATGTTATCTTTGGGATTTTCTAATTTAGCTTTTTTTTCAGCCAGCGAGCTGCACGCCGTCTGACCCATAAAGTGACTGGTGCAATTGCATGTGGCACAATATACGGGGCGACGTTTCAGGTCGTGGCTGATGCAGAGTGTGGTGATGGTGTCAGCGCCATAGTAGTGGTAGCGTGGGCCATCGGTGCAGGCGTCGGCTTGTGGCCGTATTTGCAGCAACTTCGGCAGGGAGTAGAGCGAGTGCGTCGGCTAGCCTAAACTGGGAGCACCTGCCCAAGGCACCACGGTAATATGCCCTGTCGCAGAATTCCAGGCGCACTAGCAGTGACGGTTTCCTGGCTGTAACGATGCGCGTCGCTTCCATGAGATAACGCCAACGACATTGAGCGGCGGAGAGAATCCCGAAGCTGCCGATGTACTCGGCGCACTACTGCGCTGTAACTGTGCAGCCTCCTGAGGTTAGGGTAATTCGGCGTTGGCGTTCGGTATTCAACCTCGTGCAGCGTTGTGTGTGTCCGGTCAGTGGATGTCTTCGGCGTGGTGCCGTAGGCTGACATACTGAGCTCTACGGGAGATGGCGGTCTTCCAGAAGTTCTGGGATAATGTGCTTTTAGAAATGTGATAAATCTGGTCTGTCAAACGTACAGGTAGTAAATAGGACCCTATGAATGTGTCATCTACAATATCAGCCAAAATTTTCACTGCATATGGGTGTCGATAATTTGTAACTAATAACTCCAGGGATTTCCTGAGCTCAAATGTCACTTATGAATTTTAAACATCCCCTCTCTTTTAAAAATCTTCTCATTCGTCCACAATATGGTGGTGGGAAATCTCGGTAGATCAATGCCTTTACGAAGAAATCACTGCACAAACTGTATTCGGGGTGTAAAGTTACGTGGCCCCAATGCTCGAACTCGGGCGAAATGTTGCAGATGTAGTTTTTGTTTGCGTGGAATTTTATTCCAGTAAGCCAAGACTGGCTTATATGCATGGCATGGGCTATTTGCTCTTGTGCTTGTGGACGGAGAATTGTGATCCCCGTCAATAACTAACTCTTCTGGAGCCATTGTTCTTTGGACTCTAGAGCGACGTGCTTATTTTTGGAAAGGTGCTGTTGTTGATGTAAAGGTGCTGTGATGAGGTACCATTGCCCTTTTTGCATTTCCCCAAGCAGCACCATAAACGTAATGTATCTCTGCCACTTCTGCGAAAGCAAAGTGGAACATTTGTATAAGCCTGCAAAACTGAAAGTTCTTCCAGGAAAACGAACACTTTAGTAAATGCTGGCAGCTGGATAGACAAACAGGACCACAAAGTCACAAAGCGCTGTAAATAATTATGCGACAAAATCCCTAAACATTTAAGTAACAAAATGTAGAGTGTTGGTGAATGGTGCTTTAAACAGTTAAAAACAGAATACAAGCGATATTCCAAAATACAATGAAAACAAAACACAAGCGATATTCCAATGCTGAAGGGAGAATAAGGGTCTGTGTGACACAATTTTGTCTAGCCCGAGGGAGCTTCCTCTAGCTCGATATGAAGACGTTTAAAGACATGGATTCACAAAGAGAAAATACTATAATACAACCCCTGAATGACGCCCTAAAATTATTCGGTGTTAGTTTGACTCACCTGTATATGAAACTGTTTTCGAATTGCTTCACTTCTTAGTTTCTTTAGAAGGGTATATCCAACTGTTGCCCAATAGGTATTTTTACCTTCTCTACTGGTGAGTAGGGGAATTATTGTATTCGACCGGAAAATTCGATGTCGATATTTCACCGGAAATATGTTTTGAGACCCCCTGAATCTAAATAAAGCATTTTTAGAAAAAGGTCCGTATGTGCGTGTGTGTCTGTGTGTCAGTCTGTCAGCCTGTGGACAGCATAACTCAAAAAATGGAAAGTCGGTTAAAAACCAAAGTTGGTATTTAAGTTTCATGTCTTTCAAGGATACAACACGAAGATTTTGAAGAAATAAACCCCATCCTAAACTACCCTTTGCATAGAAAAGTTTTCGAAAATTTTGATTTCCTAGAAAATGGCTTAAACGATTTTGATTAAAATTACATATGTTTAAGATATTTTGATGGCAAACGAAATGTATATTTTGAATTTTCTGGCTATAGGCTATATAGTCCTGTTTACTCTGGATGACTTTTGAATAACTCATAAACCTTAAGAGATAGACCAAATCTTACTATACAAAAAACGTACATCTTACTAAAATACATAATTTATGTCTGAATAATTTTTTTCTTTTAGATGGAACCATTTCGGAGCCATTCCTTATTGTTTGTGTACCTTTTGGACAACTTATACTTCTGTCAAATGGAAAAAACGGAATATGAAAGCTTTAGAAGATTTGACTATCGCTCAAAGGCTGCTGTATTTCCATATCCCCCTTGCGCCTTCAAGGAAATAAGCAATAAGATACTTTCTTCAAATGTTTATCTCAACTAACACGAAGAAGATATAGGAATGTGAGGTTCTAAGACTACAAGAGTAGAGAAAGTCATGTGAGTACAACACATCAGATTTTTATTAGTTGCATTTAATTTTTACAGAGGTTAATCTCCATTAAAACGAAGTACATAGAAGAATAAGTTTTTTGCTTTCCCCAAAGAAGGCACTAAATTTTACTCACAATTTCTATACCAACTTTTTTCACTGAAAACTCACGTTTTCAGGTTTCCCGAATCAAAATGAATAATTTTTTGAAAAAGGTTCGCTTGCGAGTATGCGTGTGTTTTCATTGTGCGTGTGTGAATCGCATAACTGAAAATGTAAAGTCTATTAAATGCCATAGTTGGTATTTAAGTGTAGCTCATTCCAAAGATCCGACACAAAGACTAACAAGAAATATCCCCCAGCTCAAACTACGCTTAAATAGGAAACATGTCCGAAATGTTTGATTTAGTTAAAAAGGACTAAAGGTTTTGATTAAAATACCATATGTTTAAAATACTTTCATAAAAATGTAATGTATATCTTGAATTTTCTGGCAATAGCCTCTAAAATCTTCTTGATCCTGGATTAAGAGATATGCCTTCTTTTTAGTTTGAATTTTCTAAAATGTAACTCATATTTTTCTTAAACGGGAAGTCCTTTTTTCCTCTTTCCTTTCTCCTGATCATGCAAAGACTGGAGTTTTAAAATAATAACACAGTGACCAGTTCTTCAAAGATTTACTATGTGTTATGCGTGCCGAATTCCCAATTGCCGCCATAGCTAAAAGGAAATATATTATAAAATAAGAACTTCTGCAAATGCTTATTTCCATCAAGTGTACAAAATAGTACACAACGTTCTTTTTTAAACCGAAAAATGGGTGGAGTAAGTCATAAGACTGTAAAACCTCAAATACTGACCTATACCTCTGAAATGTACATGTAGGTTTTAACCAGCGGTATAAAATAGCTTAGTTTAGCTATAGCTAAGTGTTGCTAAGAGTGCGACATTTTTATGGATAGCTAACTTTAGCAAGTATTAGGATTTAAATACTTAACAAGGATATATTATCAAAACTACAAATGATTGCTTTTATTTATTTATTTTTTTTTTCGAAAGCCGTTTCCCCACATATATTGTTTAATTACATTTTAAAAGGTACCCATAGGAGAAAATGCTGTGCTATTTTTGGCGAGAATCTCAACTTTGTGGGATCAAATCCGCTCACCTGATAGTGAATTTTATTGCGACCTCTTGCTTTGTTTCCAGTCGGATTGTGAACTTTGGTGTATGTCCGCTTTGTCTGGCTTTCGTTTCTGACAATAAAGTGATCAGCTCTGTCATCAAGAGTTAGTTGCTACAAACAGTTGCAAACTGTTACCTCACAGATGTGGTTTATCCTATTGTAAACCTCGCTTACAAAGTATTTGTCTTTCGAGATAGAACAATTTCAATAGTGGGACAGCCAGAAAAGCTCACTGCTGTTGAGGCTTAGCGAATTGTGGTTATGGTTATTTGTGGGCTCTTCATTAAGCTACAATGATACAAACATTAAAAATAAAAAGCTGAAAAAGTTTATTGTGGATAAAATGCCGTTTCTATCCTCAAATAAAATTGCATTCTTCTCATAAGCTATATATTTAACTTTATCCTGATATGACATTCTTACATCTGTGAGGATATTCTTAAAACTTACCACCACCACCGCCACCGCCACCGCCACCGCCACCGCCACCGCCACCGCCACCGCCACCACCACCGCCACCGCCACCGCCACCACAACAACCACCGAGACCCCCGCCGCCGCCACCACCACCATCGTCACCACCACCACCACCACCGCTATCACCACCACCACCACGTCCACGACCACGACCACGACAACCACCACCACTACCACCACCATCAGCACCACCACCACCGCCACCACCACCAACACCGCCACCACCACCACCGTCATCACCACCACTACCACCACCGCCACCGTCACCACCACCATCACCGCCACCACCACAACTAGCGCTAACATCACCACCACCGCCGCCACCACCACCATCCCCATCACCACCACCACTACCACCACGACCACGACCACCACCACCTCTCACGTTCAAGACGTCGCGAGTTCGAATCTCGCTTAGGGTAAGTTATGCGGGTAAGGTTTTTGTTCCGAGGTTTTCCCTACCCTGAGAAGACGAATGTCGGATAACTTAAAGCTCCATGGACCTCGGGTTCATTTGAGCATCATTTCACCCATTTCATTTCATTCATTCGTCCGATATGACACAATGTTGGAGGACGTTAATTCAAAAATTAGAAAAAAACACCACTTCCACCACCACCACCATCACACCACCACCACCAGCACCACCTCACCCCCACCACCATCACCACCACCAGCACCACCTCACCCCCACCACCATCACCACCACCGCCAACACCACCACCACTACCACCATTACCGCCACCATCACTGAACGCGATGGCTCAGGCAACCTTTCTAAGATCCACATTCGGGAAGTATCGCTGATCCTGTGTTGTTCTTTTCTTCTTTTTTCGTGGATTACGTAGGTGCTCACAGCACCATGCGGACGGATGATAGTGCACGAATACCCATAAATGCACTTTAAGAGAATCATTTCTTTTTCTTGGCATGCCGTTACCCCGAAACGTTTGCTTACGAATGGGCATAGAATATTGAATGGTAGCCGCTGATGTTTGATCTAGAAACATTAGGAAACTCGTAGAGCCAACACGGGCCAACTTCACACCAGTTGCTTCATCCCTTCGTCCTGGAGATAAAGCACATTAGACTAGCCTGGGTCGCAGTGCTGAAATCATTTTCAAATTCAAATCCCCATTCCAATGCCTAACATGGAAAAAGAGGAAGATGATCTCAGTGAAAAAAGTAGAATACAAGTGTGGTAATGATGCAGATAATAGAGCCCCGTAATAATATAATTAAACAGCTCGTTATGGGATGTAACAGTGACATAATGAAATCAACATACAGAGTGGTAGATTAATTTTAAAGCTGATGCTTGATCGCTTTTAATGGAATAGCGCAAATGAACGACCATACGGACCTTCCTTCCCAAAAATCTTTGTTTGCAGGTAAGGATTATAAACATATCTCCATGTGTATGTGTTTCGTTTGTAGCATCACTTAACTGGTACAAAAGCGGACAAAATGGGGTTTAGAATTGTTAGCATGGTCTGATGGTGAGAAATGTATGTTAGCTGTTTAACTTGTGAACAATTTCAGTTGAGCATTGGATACCTTTTCGAAGTATGAACGTCACATATAAATTATGTATCCTAATAGGTCAACTCGTAGATTCAAATACACACAACTTCTTTACGTAAAAAAGAGAAATTATTATTATTATTATTATTATTATTATTATTATTATTATTATTATTATTATTATTATTATTATTATTATTATTATTATTATTATTATTATTATTATTATTATTATTATTATTATTATTATTATTATTATTATTATTATTATTATTATTATTAATTCATTTATTTATTATTATTGTTATAAAGGAAAACTTCCAGAGTTGGGTCTGTTTGCGTTGCTTCTAGTTGGAATGTGATTTAACTTATAGTATTTAAAATCATTAAATTCGACCTTTCTTCTGTTTGCATATGTTCCACAGTTTCTACATATTGTCCACATAACTAGCCGGGAGGGCTCGGGGCACTGACCACGTTCCAGCCTCCAGTACTGCCCCCCACCAATGACGCCTGTATTGGGTAGCGGTGGGGACGCAGCGGCTGGGCGGCAAGCCAAGGCCCTTCCTGGGCTGTAGTGATAGTGGTTTAGTTTTCTTCTACATATTGTTGCCCTATATATTGTTTCGATTTAGTGGTCTCTATGATGTTAGAAACAATTATTAACCATTAATGCCTTTGTATTTTTAATCCTTTTTACTTTACATTTTTACATGCGCCACACTTAGGACAAAACGCAAGTACCAGTACCAAAAGGCATTTACAAATTGAATGATTTTGATAGATCAATGCATATCAGAACTTGCGTTCCGTATTATGAAAGTATTCAACTAATTATACCAAACCAGCGTTTATATGATCTGAAAGCAGAGGCATGAGGGTAGGTGCGGTAGCTATCTCGACAACCAACTAGACTGTCTGCTGTTTTATCTGGGGCATATACAAAGTTGCAGCACCTGTTGATGTGGGCAAGCTATCTATCCTTTAATGCTCTATTACCAAAGAACAATCTATACTTAATTGGTATGAGAGCTCGCAAAGGACTATGCAGTAAACATAGAAACGATTCACGAATCTTAGAGGAGCAAAACAAATTCTAGATAAGTAATCAATTACAGGTAAACAACAAACAGAAAGCTGTGGGTAAACAAGTTAAACAGCAACACGCTTACAGCCATGCATCTTCGACACATTCCTAGTTGCGTAGGATGAAAACCTATTTTATTTTTTAGAGTAACACAAACTTAGTAGGACAATTTAAGAACCTCGTTAAAGCAAAGCCGCTTAAAGGACTTAAATATATTCATAGCTTTGTTTGTCGAAGAGAAAAAAATGTCCTAGTTCATCAAGGAGGGAAAGTTTCTGCAAAGTGATGGAATTAGTGTAGAAAGCAGCCTCGTTAAAACTTTTTCTGCCCTCCGTGACACAAAAAGTTTTCAATTAAAGCAAACCGTATTCATAACACATGACAATGTGTGGTGTAATAAATTCAAAAATGAAAGTAAAAAATTGTTTAAAAACTTTGGATGAAATGTCCCACTTACAAGACTTTGTTTATCGTCACGTCTTCCTAGGTAAAAGTTTATGCACCAACTTTCATCACTTGTTTTGTGGAAACTTCAAAAGGTCACGTTAATCCAAGCGTAAATTTTAATTAAAAGAACATGTTGTCTCAACCCGGAGATGGGATCCTTGTCTACTGGCCGTTGATAGTCACTTGTTGATATAAATGTACGTTTTATTCTGTTTCTTGTCACACTCATTCTTGTAAGCACAGAAATAATTATGTGGACAAAAGTACGAGTACCTAATATTTTTCATGATCAGAATTTGCAACACTTCTCTCATTTATAGTAGCAGCAACAGTAGGAGGAGTATTGCTAGGGCTGCTTTGGCAACCTCAGCACCCAAAATACAGTATTCAAATGTAGCACATCTATCTGCCAGATGCTTTCATTCATTAAAACCAATAATATTGTAAACAAATTAAGAACAAGAACTATTTTTCTCGAGTATTTGATACACATATATACGCTGCTTTGATAATATTGATACGAGTAATAACGCTAATAATAATAATAATAATAATAATAATAATAATAATAATAATAATAATAATAATAATAATAATAATAATAATAATAATAATAATAATAATAATAATAATAATAATAATAATAATAATAATAACACTAATAATAATAATAATAACACTAATAATAATAATAATAACACTAATAACAATAACAATAACAATAACAATAATAACAATAATAATAATAACAATAATAACAATAATAATAACAATAATAATAATAATAATAATAATAATAATAATAATAATAATAATAATAATAATAATAATAATAATAATAATAATAATAATAATAATAATAATAATAATAATAATAATAATAATAATAATAATAATAATAATAATAATAATAATAATAATAATAATAATAATAATAATAATAATAATAATAATAATAATAATAATAACAATAACAATAACAGTGGTAGTAGTAGCAATACTGTAATTACTTTAATCTGTCTAGGTGACTCAGTTGTTAAATTCTGGCCTACTGGTCCCAAGGTTACGGGTTCAAATCCGGGCCAAACCAATGGCTTTCAAGTGTGCTTAAAAACGACAGCTCCATGTCAGTAGATTTAACTCTGCAGGACGAAATTCCGGCACAGCGATGACGCTGGCAATCGACAGCGTCGTAAAAACAACAAAATATTTTAATACCCCGGCCTTAGAAGAAACCTACAAAAATGCACATCAGCGGCCTTTATTTCTTAAATATCGGATTGTTTCCATTAACATGCGAATTTTTTTGACAACACGCTCTGAAGTAATAGCTGAAACATTTTACCAACACAATTATATTAGTAGACGACGATTTTCTAATTTGCAGCTCAGAAGATAGTTTACAAAAAGCCATACACTTATTGGGTAATCCAAGTAAAAGGTATGCATTTAACATCTCTATAGCCAAAACTAAGTTCTTACATTCCAAGAGTCCAATACAATACAGAGCTAAAATTATTTTAGAAAGAAAAGTGATAGAAGTAAATAATTTTAGTTCTTTAGTCTCTAAAGTTTCTTATATCCAAAAGACTTTGTAATAACCAATATTTATAAATTTAGCTTCATATGTGCAAAAATATAGGAAAGAAACTAAATTAAAGTTCCATAAAGTAATGGCAATGTAGCTATATGTGTCAGAATACTGGGTCTTAAGCAAAAGTGGAGAGAAAAAGAGGGGTCGTAGAAATGAGATTCCTGAGGAATATAGCTGGCTACAGTTAGGAAACAATCCTATAAAATTATTACATAAAATAATTGAAACGGTTGAAATAAAAATAAAGGATGACCCTTTATTAATCTTATTTTTTCCTAAAGGAGGAATAATGTCAAAAGAAAGGAATTAGGTATCTTTAAACTAACAGAGAAGATAAATCAATATACAACCAGGTGAAGGAAGAATATCACATTCCAAAACTGCTTTTAGATTACAATCCAACAGGAAATGAAACATTGGCAGACCAGAGAAAAGAAGGACTCATAATGTTTAATGCGTGAGACGGGAACAAGCCTTAGGGGATTAAACCTTGATGACATTGACGATGGCAATGGTTATGAAGATTTTTTTAGTGGTGTGTGAACTAAAATGTAATATTGTACTAACAATTTTAACAACATAAGCTGTTAAATTATATAAAAGGAAATCAATATCCGTACTCCGACAAGGAACTATGTCATTGTAATCCACGGCCGATGGATAGAGCTTTCTGCATGGTTATATTTATATCAGGTTCCCTTCTAACGCTAGCTGGTTTATAAATATTAAAGATAGTAACTTTTCTTTTTACCTTAAGTAACCTCAAACCATGAACATGATATTTATGTCTATACACTTTAGTTGAGCCAGCAAGTGTGCCCTTGGAATTCTGAAACTTCTATTCCCTCTGTCATTTGTGCCCGTGTTTCATTCTACGCAGCAGTATTCTAGGAGAAGCTTTTCAATAAAAAAGTCGTACTGCAGCGAACTAACTTTCCGACAATTTCTATCTGAAATCCCCCGGCTGCTTCAACATAAATGTTTTCCAAATAGTGGCAGACGTTTAGCGGTGTGATTAATGACACTTGAGCTCATTTTCTCTTCAACAACAGCGGAAGACTTCGAAGGCAGTGAAAATGTCCCCGTCCTCGCTAATTTAATTTTGTAACCGATAAAAAAGCGGGGGAACAACGAGCAGCTATAATATAGGTCGCAGTGGTTGGGGAAAATTTAAAAAGTACCGGTTGGAACTAAGGGAATAGCATCTCTCGGGGATGCGCAAACAAAATAACAGTCTCTGTAATTAATTAATATTGGAAGGGCTTTAGTATTGACGGCAGTAAAAACATAAATGCCCCTCTAAGCTGATCCTAAGCTTTATCTGCACGTTTATGTTACTCATGCGTTAGTCATGGTTTTTGCGCCCGATTTCAACTTATATAACTGATAAGATATAAGTTAAAGACGTCTTACCAGAAGAACCAGAGATAAGTACCTAGCCTCTGGGCATATCCTGAACAACTTGTCATAGACACAATTGTGATAACTCATAATGACATGATTAGACACGATTTAAAGCACGATGGATGACCAAAGTATCTTCATAATTGCAGAGGGATACAACGCAAATTCGCAGTAAAACTCTGCCATTCAATCTATAATAATACAAAAGGCAGTTATTGGATTTATTGTAATGAAGTTGTTTAACAGTGTGCGAAATCTCAAAAGTTTGTAGGAGGAAAGAATTTAGCAGTGTTTGTCTCGTTATATAAAACATCCACTGGGATATTTTAGTGGAACGGGGGGGATTCTGAGTATAAAATCATTGAAACATTGGTGGGGGGAGGGATTCTACCCATCTCTCCGGGATTTCACTTCCTATAGTTTAATCTACATTCGATTAAAATATATGCTTAGGCATTACAACACCCAAACTATAACTGATATCAATAGTTTTGCTTTAATAATCCCATTTTCCGCATTTGGAAATCCAGTAATTTCTGAAGAATAGCAACCTGGAATAATGGTAGCGTAGCCGCTGAGACTATTCTTTGCCCAAGGTCGGCAGTTTCAACAACATGTCTGACATTATTCTGCAAACTCCTCTATCATTATTATTTTCGAAATGCCAGAGCATTTCATGATATCAAATACACCAATGGATACTGCGATAAGCATTTGGCAGTTTCAGAGCATAGAAAAGAGTACTTATGATCGACCCATCTAAACTAAAGGATTTAAAAGAACATTATTAACGGATGTTTAGAACAGGGAATATCAAACAAATTTAGCTGAGTGTTAGGGTAAGAAATACATTATGTATCACCATATCTGATGTAGTACACTTCACATAGCCTTCTGTATCTACTATTGCTTAAACTATAAAGCATTCTTATAATAGTTGTTCCTGCTAACTGTTAATCGAGATAAAATTACACAAATAGTTTAATTACAGGGTTTATTGCGGATAAAAAGGAGATATAGGAGATTAAAGCAATTATGAGATGTTTAAGAAGTTAGCTGCCGTATGTGACTTTGAAGGTCTTTACCTTCTAGGACACAGTGAGAAACAACTCAACCGTATAATTTCAAGACATTACAAAGTACGAGTTCCTCGTAAATGGCTGATCAACAGAAAAATAAACTGTGTGATCTAAAGACATCTCCATTTGAGTAAGCTATTGTTGTGGTTTATCAACTTTGTATCATTTTGCAAAATCAATTCCAGATGAAGAGGAATTCACAGGCTATTTGCTGACAATTCAAGCGTTCATTGTATTGATCATGCATATGTCCTAAAATATGACATTTTAATCAAAGTTGTGCCAGTAAAATATAACACAAATTTGGCATGGGAATTCCTTGGAAACCGTTGTGGCCTATTCTTGGCAGATGCTGAACTAAAATAAGAAATTTGGTTTGCATTCGTTTTATAAGAATCCTGTTCACAGTTCTAGACATGCATACACACATTTTAAATATTCTTGTAAATAGGCTTTTTGGATTCAGAAGATCTGAAAACATATATTTCTGTGAAATCTGGATATTGATATGGAATGAAATACTACATATACATATTATACGTAAGTGATACGGAAATTAGAAGCATTTAAGCAGCTATAACTGACGTAGTACGAACGTAAACCATGGGTGACCTTTTGCTGAACGAACTAAAGGCTTCTAAGAGACGTGGAACAGATATGTTTGATTTTAATATTAGTAGGCTTAACAGCAGCGTAGTGTTGTCTCAGTGGAATGTGAAACAGGACCATAAAGTTAGATATGCCAAAATTAACAGTTACAGCTTTTAAAAGCATATAGACAACCTATAATAAGCTTTGTCCCATATGGTAGAGTATGGTCAAGTATTAACGAAAATGCGTTAAACATTCAGGGAAAAGCTATCAGCTGTGTCAAGCAACAATAGGACTACATCATTCAAAAATTGAACACATTACCAGCCATTTCCAGGTGGTACAGCAACTGTATATCATGAAAACCGATAAAACTGGGAAGCTCGGAGAGCATTTGGAGCATCACAACTTCACACTGTGGCGGTGGTGTGGAATGTGTAGATGTGATGGTTATTCGGAAACATCTCTTTGGTGATCAGCATCTACTAGGGACTTGTGGCTGTGGCATGATAATACTAAGTTAATACTTGCACAGTGGGGTAGTACAATTTCTATGTGTTTGTGATAGGACACCTTAACTCTAGCATTACCAAGGGGGGTTATTTATGCCCCTCTTCTGTAATATATTTAATTCTATCTTAATTTTTGTTTAAGGGCATGCAGTTAATAGTTATTGTCAATTACTACTTCTACTACTGATTTGCGTGATTGTTTCAAAGCTTTTCATTGTTGGTCTTTTTGAGAAACAATGAAATGTTAAGGTGTCCATAAAGCACTGTCCCGTGGGTGTAATGTAATTCATGTAAAAAAAGTAAGGAAGGAAATGTTAAACCATGTTAAATGTTAACCTTATAAACGTGACAGGATATAATACTCAATTTTAAAATAAGTTTGTTTTGAGATATTTTGTTACCAGTGGTGCTCACCTCTGTTGTAACTATAAGTTCTGTAATAAGGACTGGCATAATATCTAATGTGATTCATGTGAAAAAGCAAAAAACTGAATAGTTAAACAGTGTTAAACATTACCTTTATGAACATCTTTCTCATTCCTTTTTTATTTTTATCTGATTACCTCCCTTATGTAGGATTTACAAGTAAGTGCCTAGAGTCAGACGTCTGCCGGGGACCAGCGAACCTATGGACCGGACAGAGTTGGGGTTCAGCGGGGGTCGGCCAAGCACCAGGTATGATAGTGAGGAAGAGGATGATACGAAATACATGATACAATGATACTGGAGCAATTGGTGGAATGAGGGGCGGAGGAAACCTGATAACCCGGAGAAAACTCACTCTGATGCCACTTCGTCCACCATGAAAGCCATATGCTCTGGGATTGAACCCGGGTCGCCTAGGTGGCAGACGAACTTTCTAACCCCTCAACCACGGGGCCGCGCACTTTTATAAACATGAGAAGTTATAATACCCAATGTTAAGATAAATTTATTTTAACAACTGCTCAGACATTTTGTTACCAATGGTAACAAGTGAAAAAGTAGCCCCCTCCCCCCCCCCCCCGGTAAACCAAGTTTTAGAATAAGGCAAGATAATGTTAGAGTTAATACTCTAAAAATTAAATGATTCCCATCTTTGTGACTGCCTAACGAATCCCTAGTACTTTGCAGTCTGCGGTGGCTATAATTTACTAATATGCAGTCACTGGGTAGAATGATGAGGAAATAAGTGATAAGTACAACTGCACTGCCCAACATTTTGGTTCTAGAGACAGAAAATGACTACTCGCGATCTAAATTGACTCCAAAAACTTATCCTAAATACTGCACTGGATTTTATAACTTTATAAAATGTTGTTCTACATGATGATACGTGACTCAATTCGTCATGGGATATTATGAATCCGCTGTACAGGGAATGCATGGGTAGGTAATACCTCTATCTCTCATTTTCTCTTTCTGTCAGAGCGTGGTAATTCGATGTAGCATTAAGAATACGTTCTATATTTGAAAATCCATAATCATAAGTAAGCTTCCTGCCAGAGTACTTCCCATGGTTCGATCCCGACCACACAAACAACAGTATTCTTTGTGACCTGTTTACCAACAAACCCCTTATTTTCGCTTTCACAGTATTCAAACTTTGTGAGCATTTCACTGTCTTTGTATAAGGTGTTAGTGTATCCCACAATTCACAGAGCTTCTTTACCGTTTCTTCTCCCGCCATCACATGATCTTCACTTTTCTCATGAATTCAATACCCTCATTCATGGACAAATAGTGTCTCTATGTAAGGTTCCCTTTAACAACAGATTCTTACTTCCAGAAAGGTGTATGTTATGAAACCATCAAACTATTTTGCGCTCTTCCTAACGATTCTAAGGAAAAAGTTGACAATTTTAATGTTTTTAAAATTGCTGCTAAAATTACCTATGTTCATAATCAATTTATTCTGTACATTTTATTCATTATCTGAATGACAAATTATGCTATTAATGCTTATGTAGCTTTATAAGTAATTTCTAGCTTATTTTTGTTCTGTTCAAGATTATCGCAATGATAATCCGAATGACAAATTATCCTGTTAATGCTTATATAGCTTTGTAAGTAGTTTCTAGCTCATTTTATTCAGTACAAAATGATAATCCGAATGACTAATTATCCTGTTAATGCTTATATAGTTTTTAAGTAGTTTTTAGCTCATTTTACTTTGTAGGTTTAAGATTATCTGAAGCACAATTTATCCTGTTAATGATTTTATGGCCTTGTAAGTAAGCTCTAGCTACCTTAGTGACAAATCATTGTTAACTACATTTGATATCTATGTGAAAGCTACCTAAATGTATACGTATAGAACAATCTGATAAAAGATGACATTCATTGCCAATTATGTTACAATTAAACAGTAGGACGCGGCAGGAAAAGTTTCGTAAAAGTTTAAAAGAAATTTCAATTTATATCTCTAAATATACATTATGTAAGTCTGATAATTACGGGCAAGTTTGTTCATTACCCTATTTTTTCTGACTGTAAATGTGTTTAATATGCTATTCTGTGTATTTATTGACATGTTCAATGTTCACTTGCCTCCATGGCTATTTGTGAACTCGCTGAACGCAATCTAATCTAATCTAATCTAATCTAATCTAATGTAATCTTAGTCCATCCGCAAAAACGCACAAAAACAAGTTACTTATCACATGGTTGTAATATCAAAGGAAAAACAAAGTGGATGATCTACGCAAAGTGGAGAGTGATAGGCTAAAACCAATTGAAGACACGCCTACACCCATAATGGATATTATACGGTCAGATCACATGTGTAAAATAAGTTAATAATTCAATTCTGGCACAATCGACGGCATAGTATATATAACGCTTTATAACTACCTGCGCTAAGATAATATTGATGATAAATTTTAAAAAACATAGGCTTAAAACTGAAATAAAGGTTATAATATCCAAGTAACGCTTCAAAACGAGAGCGTGTTTCCCACTACGCAGCAGTCTTGCAATTTAATAGGTCTTCTGTTCAAACTTTGAATGGTTGCGAGAAAATTTACATTTCGTTTCGTGCTCTATCCAGAAGATCAGGGTTTCATTCTTAGCAGATCGATTCAGTTTTCACCTTTTATTTTAGTTTTTCGACCGAAGATGTACTATTAAATAAAAATACTGTAACAAAACGACCAAAATCCAGTCCCCTTACTTTTCTATCACCTTATTATGTTCTAAAATTTAAACACAAATACGGTTTTTTTCTCGTCTTTAAACAATCTGCAGTATTTTGTGCTATACATCTCACAGTTTTTATTTCTTATTACCTTGCTCAGTCCTTTTAGTGTCTTTCTTAACTTCCTCTGTATCTCATATCCTACTTACGCTGTTACAATCATTCGCGGCACGCACCCAATCTTCTTACCAAGACCGATGTATTTTTCATGACGACACACACGCATAGTTGTCTGGCTGACACGCTTCCCAACTCATCTCTAAAAATCTCTCCTCTGTTCTTCCCTGGCCTCCTTATATGTTGAGAATGACGTCACAAGAACCTTTCTTGATTTCCATACACTCACCCACACCCACACACAAGAACACACGCGCGCACACAACTAAAATGAGTCAGCTAAAAGTTTGGCGAACGTTCTCGACAACCCTTTTGTTTCTACCGCCTCGATTGTTAACAGTCACGTACACACAACTATCCCACACGACATGTAGTATGAAGTAGCTTGGGCCCGTTCGTCCATTGTTGTGCGCGAGCACGATGTCACAATATTTAGTTAAACATTATTTGTGAATTATATGATACGGATACAAATTCTTCATGCCTTTTGCTGGAGCATACAACACGATAAGAAATTCAATATCAAGCTCTCCCATTCCATGTACTGAGACCCGGCATGAGTCTACCTTACGTGTGTTCTGTAGTCTGTACTTCTAGATCAACACGATGTGTACAAACGACTAATATGTGGACATGCTGTTGCTCGCAGTGAAACAAGTTGTAATATCGTGGAAGCACAGTGTGTATTCGGAAAACTGGATTCGAGGAAGGGAACCATTTGCATGGTCGGCTAGATCTCTGATCTCACCTTCGGAAGTATTCAGAAGAAAAACTTTGAACAGAAACCAGAAAAATTAAAACAATTATGACTGCTAATTAGCAAAACAGCAGGTATGTTGCAGGACCAGGAACTTCTCTGCAATAGGCTGTTCAAATATACAAGAAAGATGGAGCCATTTTGAGTATTAGATTCATTAATCAAATGCATTTTGAACATTTTCTTTTCCATCTTTTACCCGCAAAGCCTAAGAGGTTTAGCTCATCACAGTAATTATGCTTAGTAAAAAATAAATGCCAAATGTTGCACAGCAACAGAATCAAGGGGAAAAAAATCACAAACATGAATTTGTCTAATCTTGTACTAACCATTCTTACAAACTCTTATTCCCATATCTTCGTGTTAGTTGAGATTAACATTTGCAGAAATTGTCTTATTGCTTATTTCCTTGTAGGTACGCAGAGAATGTGGGAATACAGTAGACTTTGAGCGGCAGTCAAATATTTCAAAGCTTGCAAATTCCGTTCTCTTTGCGCGGTTATCATGAAAAATGATTAGCGCTGTTCCACTTGTCAGAAGTATAGGCTCTCCAAAACTTACACAAATAACGAGGAATATCTCCGAAATGGTTCACTCAACAACAACAAAAACAAAAAATGTACTTATACATAAATTGTGTCCGTTAGCAAGATCTTCATATTTGGTGCATCTCTTACGGCTTACCAGTTATGTAAAAGTCATCCAGAGTAAACAGAACTCCATGGACTATAGTCAGAAAATTAAAGATATACATTTTATTTGTCATAAAAATATCTCGAACATATGGCCTTTTAATCAAAATCGTTAGTCATTTTCAAGAAAATCAAAATGTTCGAAACATTTTCCATGTAAAGGGTAGTTTACGGTGGAGGAATTTTCTTCAAAATCTTCGTATCGTATCCTTAAAATAAATAAAACTTAAATGCCAACTTTGGTTTTTAACTGACTTCGTTTTTGAGTTATGCTCTCCACAGACTGACAGAAAGACATAAGGACAAAGCACTTTTGTTAAAATGCTTTTTTTTTATTCAGGGGGCCTCAAAACATATATTTTCGGTGAAATCTCGACGTACAACTTTTGGGTGGAATATAATACTTCCTCTACTTTACTAAAGGTAGTAGATAAAGTAAAAACTAAATAAGAAAAGAAGATAATACAAAAATAAATGAGGTGTCATAAAGGTTACGAACCTGTGGTTGAACTAGACTAGATAATCAATGCAATATTTTTCTGAATGGCTGGTCAACTAAGCATTTGTGTATTCAACTGAAGTATTTAACAAGTGCTGAATTTTCACATAAGTATTTAACCTGATCCATAACCGGCACAGCATGATTAAAGTTCTTAGAAATATATAGCTGAAACTCAACTATTTCCTAACTAAGCGGTTTATAGTTTCAAGGAGGACTACGAGAAGAAGGTTACTTAAGATAAGAAAAAATTAGGGTATGCTGATTCATCGGGTGTGACCGACCCCATAGCGCGCCTTCCTTTGACGCGAGGGGCCCGAGTTTGATCCCTGGAGCCCGTGTCGGGTTTTCTTCCCGCTGGGAGTTCTAGTCCGTGGGCATTCTGCCTCGTTAGGTTCCTGAATCACAATTGAAGAAGTAGCGGCCCTAGGTCATTGGAGGGCTGGGAGGGATGGGGCGCTGACCACTTACCACCATCCAGTACTGCACCCCATTCATGACGCCCGTAGTGGGAAGAGCTGGGGGACGCAGTGGCTGGGCTGTAAGCCTTGGCGCGGATAGGGTTGTTGAACCGTGGGGATAGTTATTCATCGGATGTAAAGGAAAACTCATTTAATAAAAACAAAGTTACTTTCTAGCGTATAAATGCTGCGCTTAACCAAAGTAGTAGTTTTGCAAATAGATTATATTCTTTGTGATAGGAAATTTATAACAAGTGATCTTTGAGAGGATCAAGGTATTAATAAAAATGACAAGGATACACTACAATACGAAACTGTTTGAATTTAAGACGATATCATAACTTTATCTTTAGTAGAAAAACAAAGAATAAAAGTAAACAGAACCAAGAGGTAATAAAGCAAAAAAGGTAGCAAGAAAATTTAATTCCTTTCTGTGGTTAAGGCATTATGCGAAGAAAACTTAGAAGGGAATTTATGATATGGTGTTTCAGAGTGTAATATTATATGAAGCGAGAACTTTGGAGTTGAGGAAAATAGAGCAAGAAGGTCTAAAACGTACAAGAAGAGGAGTTTTGGAGAATTCAGGTTACAGTTTGCCCATAATGATGAGATAGGAAAGGACAGCGAGAGCAGAGAAGAATGCTGTGGAAGAGATAAAATGTCTTGAAATGAAATACTGTGGGTATGTTGGAGAAATAGTACCACAAATGGCCAACGAAAACAAGGGAATAGCACCTTCTGGAGGAGGAAGGGATTTTAAAGATTGCCTAGAGCATGAAAATACCAGAATGTATGCAACGGAGAAAACCTGGGAGAAAATATTTATTATGAAAGAGTATAGATACGATCAGCAAGTGGTTTGTTTAAGCACGATTGAACTTACAAAGTATCATAATCGGCATTAGCATCCTTAGTATTCGCTAACATTAGACAACGAGCAAGAAGAATTTATCAGAGCCATATAGGAGCAATAACTAAAGCTCATCATCAAAGTTGAAACTCGTAACGGAATGTACATTTTTATCTAATCTTTGCAAGTTATGTAAAATATTTCTATTTTTACTTCTCTACTTTCTCTACCCTAAATTACCCTTTACATGGAAAAGTTTTCGAAACGTTTTATTTTCTTCAAAATGGCTCTAACGATTTTGACTAAAATGTCATATGTTGAGATTTCGTTATGAAAAATGAAATGCATATTTTGAATTTTCTGACTATAGCCCCTTTAGTCGTATTTACTCTGGACGACTTTTGCATAACAGGTAAACCGTTAGAGATAGACCAAATCATACACTACAAAAAATGTAGATCTTGCTAAAATACACAATTTATTTCTTAATACATTTTCTTATAAGGTGAACCATTTCGGAGATATTCCTTGTTATGTGTGTCAGTTTCGGAAAACTTAAAAGACTTTCGTGACATGGAACACCGTTGTTCACTTTTTATATGTTAAGTGTACAAAGAGAACGGAATCTCAAAGCTTTAAAAGATTTGACTATCGCACAAAGCCTACTGTATTCTAACATTGCCCTTGCACCTACAAGGAAATAAGCTATAAAATAATTTGCATAAATGTTTATCTTAACTAACACGAAGAAGATATAGGAATAGAGTTTGTAAGAAGAATAGAGTAGAGAAAGTCATGTGAGTGCAACACATCAGATTTTTTTTTTTTTTTTTTTTGCATATGCCTCATTATTGCAATCTTCATCTTTCTCTCTCTCTCTCTCTCTCTCTCTCTCTCTCTCTCTCTCTCTCTCTCTCTCTCTCTCTCTCACACACACACACAGCCCAATATGTGAATGTCAAGAAGAGGACCAAAGAGGAGATAATGTAATGTTCCTGTGTAATCTTGTGAACCAACAAAGAAATTAAATGATTAGAAACATACGCAGTAGGGCAGGCGCCTGGCCCGTAACAAAAGAGGAACTTATAAACATATATTTACAACTCTTTCTCAAGTTGGTGAAATCTATCAACTTCGTATATATATATATATATATATATATATATATATATATATATATATATATATATATATATATAGTAATTAAAACAGCGATTTCAACTTACTCAGTTAACCTTATGCTAACCAAGAAAAGTTCGAATACCATTTATGAATATTCAGATTATTGTAAATATTATGCTGGAACATAATCACTGTGAACAAGTATGGTACAAAATGTTTGTAAACTTTATATATGTAATTACGAGGCATGTAGTCACACACACACACACACACACACACACACACACACACACACACACACACACACACACACACACACACACACGCTCGAGTACACCCACATAACGCGAAACGCCAGAGTAAAACTCCTTAACAAGTGAGATGATGTTAATTATTATTACTATTACTATTATTATTATTATTATTATTATTATTATTATTATTATTATTATTATTATTATTATTATTATTATTATTATTATTATTATTATTATTATTATTATTATTATTATTATTATTATTATTATTATTATTATTATTATTATTATTATTATTATTATTATTATTATTATTATTATTATTATTATTATTATTATTATTATTATTATTGCTGCTATTGATATTACTATCTAGTCTTAAAATAAGCCCTGTTTTGCCGTAAGGAATATAAAAACAACAGAATGGTTAGATTATGTTTACGAAGTTAACAAACTGATGAAGTTTTACACTATTACCTACTTAAAGAGTTGTGAATTTCAAAGAAACAGGGGAAGAAGTATCCAACAACTATAAATACTAGGATTCACAAGAATTTTAAATTAATCCCACCTCCAACTAGGGTATAACAGGGATTACAAGTGCTATAATATTGAGGTTTGTACACTTTATATTAGGTTAACTTCTTTTTATAATAAATGTGGAAAACAAAATGCCGAAAATGTGAATTTTCAGACCAATTATAGAGGTGAGTTTATTTGTGTTTGTTCGTTTGGTCCCGCAGTGAGCAACGCTCTGGGACATTGAACACGTCACACAGTTATAAAATATGCAGCATAATTAATAATATTCACATCACCAGGAGATGTTTTTATTTTTAGTTTTGACCTAATAACATTTATGTTTATTTTTGTTGTGCGTTATATAAGAGAATATAAAGCCACACAATAAGCTAAAGCTACGATCACTTCCAGAGTAAACTTCCCAACATGCATGTTTGTAAAACAAGAAGAAGAACAAGTGCAAATGCGCAGGTTGTGCTATGTACTGAATAACTATGTAAATATTATGTACTCAGTTGTTGCATGACACTAACAATAAAATTATTCCTAGCATATGCGAAGTGATTATATAGGATTCCCTGAAGATTTCATGTTGATTAATAATTCCAAGTAACGTGAAAGGTTATTGTAAATTATATGGCAGAACAGCAACATCCTATTTACCGAGCGGGATGGCGCGCATTCAGAGGTCGCGCGTTCGATTTCTGAGCCCAACCTTCTTGATCTTGTTTTTTCTCGGGGTTTTCCCGGGTCACTCAGGCAAATGCTGGGAAGGATATTGACTTATATTACGGCCCCCAAATTACTCCCTTTGATTTAATTAATTTGATTTTATCTCTATCTGGTCTTTCCAGGTTGTGTCAGCAGTGTCACCGGTAGGATGCGTTGCAGTGGAGCTTGCGCACTGGAAATATGAGTAAATTGTTTGTCTGAGGGGAGGCGCAGTAGTCGGCTGCCCGCCCACCAGGGGGACTGATTGATCAGCCGGACCTGCCTCGGTGGTGCGCTCTCTGTGACAACCTGGAACTCAATCGGCCTGAAGAACTACCTGCATCTGTTAGGGACCACCATAGTAGTTCTGGCCGCCTGTAGGTTACTTACATCTCATCCTTCCTTCCAGGGTCTGATACAGAATAAGCATCGGCTGACGTGCCGGAATCCCTTCCGTGATAGACAAGACAAGACAACATTCTTTTTGGAATAATCTGAAGCTATGTCCTTTATGACTCGTATTTCGCCATGCACAGCAAGGTTTACTATCAAGTTATCGTTATTAGTGCTAACAAATGTAGATCTAGATAACACAAACGTTGTTAAATTTATAATTCATTGAATATCACACCCCTCCGATTGAATTGGGATCAATGTTATTAGAACAAATAGACATCAAATTTCTGGACCACAGCTCTTCCCCTTACTCTATCCGAGCACTGGCAAATTTGAGCTCTATAGAAACCCTTAAATTAGTTTACTATGTACATTTTAACTCCATAATGGGACATGACATTTTATTTTGGGACAATTCAGTAGAGAGTAAACAAATCTTCCCCTTTACAAAAGAATGTTACAAGAATTACTTCAAACACCAATAGCAGAGGCTCATCCAAAGATCTTTTTAGAAGACTGGAGATATTAACCTTACTGCGATATCCTCTGTGTACATCCTTGATCCTAAAATTCTTTATATGCAATCGATCCACATTTATAACAAACAATGGAATTCATGGGGAAAATCACTATACAAAAAGGCAACAGGGCAAAACTTTCTTGCTTCCAGAAAGGTGTGTACTAATGAACCATAAAAATATGTAATGCTCTTCTCAATGATTATAAGGAAAAAGTTGACAATTTTAGTACTTTTAAAATTACTGATAATGAGTACCTATGTTCAAAATCATTTTATTCTGTACAGGATTATCACAATGTTAAATTATCCTGTTAATGCTTATGTAGCTTTGTAAGCAGTTTCTAGCTGCTTTATTGATAAAACACTGTAAATTAAGTTTGATGCTAGATACCATTCGTTACTACTTGTATAAGTAAATAATTGGACGTAGAAGAAAAAGCCTAGTAAAAGTTTAAAGGAAGTTTAATTTATATTTGTTAATATACGTTATGTTAAACTTGTGACTGCAGAGAAGATTTGATTGTCTTGCTCAGTTATCTTTGCTTTCTTTTTGTGCCTGTATATGTGTTTATATGCTCTACTGTGCATTTCCATTGACATGATCAATGCTCACGGGTCTCTATGACTACTTGAAAACTCGCTGAACGCACTCTAATCTAATCTAATAATCACTCATGAAACTATTGTTAACAGTTAACGTCGAGAAAGCTTCCGTTCCACTCACTGTGGTAATTAATGATTTTTTATTTGCTTAAAGCTAATTTGATCATGCAAAACTCAACTTTAATTAGCATCCCAATATCAAAGCTACTGTCCCAGATTTTATATCTCTCTACCTCAGTAATTAAATAATATCTTAATATAATTATACATATTCTCTTATCGGGAAATACAATCACTATATAAGCGCCATCGCATTAGATTTAACCAGATTAGCTTCCTTTGATACTTAAAAACCTTTTCAATTAAATTATTTCTGCTGTTGTTCTCGGATGTTACGCTACGCTGAATCTATTTACTCCATCAGCAGATTGTGTTCTGTCATCTCTGGTTAAGGTTTCAACATTTCTTTGTCATTTTGGTTTATGTCGCATTAAAATATTTCAATTTTAAGTTTGTTGGGCTTTATGTATGTTTGTATCAATCAGTTGTTACACTTTGTTGGAAGCTACTTTCTGATATATGTGATAAAATGAACTATAGCCAGTGGTGATGATACACTTTCAAATTATTCAAATTCCTCTTATTTAAAATTTCTTTTTGATTAGTTAAGGAAACATTTATTAAATGCAGCGCTTAGAAATCACAATGAAAATTCACATGCGTGAGGGATAACGCGAATAGCTATGCATAAATATTTTATTTACTCCTTTAGACTAGTCAGTAAAGTACAAAACCGGGTATATAGGATGTAAGAGAATAGTTGTTCATAATTTCCTGCTGTAATAGCATGCATAAAATTAAACATTTTTCACAACAATTTCCGAAAATGCTTCGTTTTGCATACAAAAGGCTCATGAAGGTAGAGTTCAATACTCACACTGCGTCTGTATTCATGTTTTATTAGACTTGGAAAAGAGGTGTTGCAGAAGCTTGAAAATAATCCACAAACTGGTACTGGAAGTTTGTTCATTCTATAGATACCAGTCACACGTATGTGTGGAGAATAAGTGAGCATGAAAAACACCCTTTTCACATCCACAAAATATAAACATTAATCTCGGACGAATTCCTAAGAGACAACCATTTGCTGATTGATACTTATCTACATAGCTATTGTGTCGGCATTATATTTATAAGAATATATTACTATGTTACTGTCAAGTTTACTAATGAAATAATTAATTCTGATTAACATCAAAGGCGGTAATAGAACGCTATTAGATGCAGATTGCTTAAAAAATAGAGGGCAAAAGTTCAGATATTTATTCCCCACTTGTAGACAATAAATAAGGTATATCATACATATATGTAGGGAAACTCTTGGGTAGGGCCTTCACCGGAACGTTTTTCTTCGTAGGTAAGTTAATGTGACCGAAGATATTGACACCCACAGTGGCAAAGAGTACATTTAGCGTTGTGTTTGGGTTCGAGTGAGCGACATGTACTCAAATCAGGAGCTGCAAGAAATGCACTTCATGTAGAGTCTGTTTAGTCAACGCATGTGCAATTGGGTGCAATTGCTTGGCCACCGAGCTCATTTGATTTGAACCCAATCTCAGTGTATTCGTCTCCGGTGCCTGACATAACTGTTGAGAATCGAATTGTGGTTACAGAAGGAGGTGGACATTTTGAACATTTTCTGTAAAGTGAACTACCTAGGCGAAGAAAAACATTCTCGTGTGCATCACTATTTTTCAGAAAAGAAGCATTTCCGGACATATAAAAAGTTTACATTCAGTGTAAAACAAGCATGTCTCTTCCCTTAATAATTCCTATATAAGATAGAAAAATAAACTAGTGAAATTAGTTTAGGTTCCACTGAGCCTGCAATTCGTCTTGTGGAAATAAAGAATCAACTAAAAAGAGGACCGTTAACTATGCACCCATTTCAATAGAGATCAGAAATGGGGGCCCCTTAGTTTGAAGGCAGATACGCTCTCTCAACACTGCAGGGGGTAAGCATCGATTTTTTGTAGCAATACAAATGGTCCCTAAGTAATGTACCTATAGAAAAATAGTAAATAAAAGAGCTAAGAAAAATCCTTAACAAAAGAAGAAAGAAAAGTGAATTTCCAAATATCCATGGTTGTTGACATCAATTCCCAATGGTTTATCACGTTTTAAAGTGTGGGTGCTATTTAGTTTTTTTTTTTTTTTTGTTTTTTTTATCTATGCTATGGATTTGATTTGATTTGATTTGGTTTAAGGGCGCTCAACTTCAAGGTCATCAGCGCCCTTATGCTATGGAAAGAATATATCGTACATAGATACCTTTCTTTAACTATTTAACTATGTTTGGTTTCCTATAGCTCTGTTGTATCTACATGCAAATTAAACTAATTCCGCAGACGTTTATCTCGATTAATATCAAGTACATACATGAAAAATAAACCTTATAAGTATAGTTTATGGATCTCATAGAAAAACGGTAGATAAAGCCATGTTAATGTAACACACATTGTCATTAGCTTCTAAATCAACTGTTCTGTCTTTTTGTACTTAATTAAAACAAAACTGCGTCAAGATTCTTGTGATAGACACAAGTGGATAGCGGTAGTCAAATGTTTAACAGGTCGCTATGTACTTAGAACATCGTTGCTCTTTCCATGACCTTGCAAGAAACAACTGAAGGCTGGCAGTGCTTAAAATCTGAGATGATAAGCTAATGATAAAATATATCTGTGACATTTTTTGCTCTTACAGTGATATTATGTGACATTTTCTGAACATTTTGATATAGTTTAGTGTCAAGGGCACTTTATAAACATTTTTAATATATTTCAGACAATTGTACTGCATTTTACCTTCACTTGCGTCGTTACAGAAAAAAAAGATACCTTTGAACCAATTGTGCTAAAATATGAAATTCAGCTCATTTGAAAATGGAATTTACTCTGCAGCAATAGGTATCACTGTTGCTAAAATGGCTACTGCCTGTGCGAGGGGAAATAGTAAAATCTGAAATTTTATCCCAAAAAAGTATGATGTCGTTGTACTTTACACTCTGGCACCAGAAAATACATTTTCTGTTAAGGATATATAGTTTTCTCAGAAACTTGGAAAGATAAAAATCTCAAATTTTCAACAAATATCAATTACAGCATAGAAAAATGTGAATCTCATTTTGTGCTGATGAGTGAAGTATTAAACAAATTCTGTATTTTTTAAAGTAAAGTTCATAGAAACAAATTTTATTGAAAAAATTCTAAAATTTACATAGACATTATACTACAAAACAAGATTCAAGTACTTAAAAGCATTGCCTCAAACAGTTGTAAAAATTTCAAATTTATATCTCTAATATTTCTTGAGAAAAGGGTACATTAAGTCAGCAATTTTAACAGGAAACACAGCGAACATACCAAGAAGAAGTTATTTAGTTTTAACTCATCACATTTTTAATAATAAAGAACTTAAGCTGAGTTCACACGGTGCCAAGTTGTACCTTCGCAGCAAGGTAAAAGCGCCAAGCACACGTGCTATTTACTGTAATCCATCGGTAGTGGAACATCCCTAATTCCCCTTTCTTCGTGCATCCAACACGTCTCTAAGCTTCTCAAAGTTATTACCGAAACTTGCTAGGAAACCTTCTGGTCCGAGCTAACACCCATAGACAGGGAGTCTAGCCTCAAGTCAGTCCTGCCAAATTAAATTCCATATGCTCTCCACCTGTTGCCTTTGTTGCCGTATAGGTCAAATGTGACTCTTCAAGTTCTGTAACTACAACGTAATTACATGACCAACGGCCATAAATACATGAAAGCAAGTCTGCATCGGACACTAGTGCTCAAGAAGAAAATTTAAAAGTGAAATATTCTATGAACAATGCTCCATGCATTTCTACCGTAATTCCAATGAATTTTGTAACAATTCAATGCTAATTTTCCAACGTCAGGTTAACATTAAATTGTGACTAAATTATCCCAATTGAAACGAAAAGACATTACAGCATTGTTCTCACAATGTTTGCGTGACAGTGAAATAATAAACCATTTATATCCACTCCTCAAGAAGCTAGGAGGCTCAAATAGTCCAAATATTTAAACATTTTTTTTTACCGAAACGGTTCTTTACTGACAATAATTGTATTGGGCAACTTGTTACACTCATCATACAGATTCCCTGGTTAACATGGCTGAAGCACTATCTTCCATCCAACATATTTATTGAAAGAAATCAAAAACTTTCCTGGATTCAACCTTCGGCTCCAATTCTTCCGCTTTTTGATACTTATTACAGAACCAACTGTTAGCCCTCAAAACGCACACCCATTCTCAAGTATATATTATGTATTTGACGTAGTTTTCCAAAGGTTATTCAGAACTAACGTTAAGCGCATTTAAACACAAATAAAATGCTGTTTACTAATGAGTAAAATCCAATTTGCTGAAAGTTTCAACACAAATCTCCCTTATGACTACTGGGCATATTTGGGAGCTTTTAAATTGTGCTTTAAAACTATCTCCTCCCATAACCACAGCTGTGAGAACATCTCATCATTATTCGTGTCTCTCTAACTTCTTTACTGATGGAAGTAAGAAATGTGCAATCAGATAGAATCAAGTCAGAACCTTAAGGCAGAGCCACCCGTTTCAATTTCCGTAGAGTGCCATCAATGAGGGGTGAGGACTGGCATTATCCTGCACGGAGTAAACTGAATCCTACCCTTTTCTTCTCCTCTACTGAATTGATGGTTTCACTTTGTTACTACGAGATACAGTGCCCTAGTAGTATCACCGAGAAAATTAAGGTAAATTATATACAGCACTTGATAGTGTTGACTGATATGGTTTACCACGCCGAAGGAAGCTTTGTTATCTGTTTGGCCTTTTTTAATACTTAGGGATGAATGTGTTTATTTCAATTTTATTCATATTGTAACAAAACGGCAACTCGACGAATCCCATTCCT
This sequence comes from Tenodera sinensis, assembly GCA_030765045.1. Taxonomy (NCBI): domain Eukaryota; kingdom Metazoa; phylum Arthropoda; class Insecta; order Mantodea; family Mantidae; genus Tenodera; species Tenodera sinensis. The sequence continues at coordinate 141,447,268 of CM060965.1, read as the reverse complement.
GACAACAATGTGACAAAATGACAAAATCAGTGCGGTGACTCTTCTATCACTCTAAATCTTCTAACATTTTATCACAAATGCATAGTTTTCTTCTCGTCGTTAATGCAGTCTTTCGTGCTATCTTAACTCACAAATTTTACTTCCACAACTTTGCTCAGTCGCTGCAGTATCTCTGTCTTTGATACACTCATTACGATGATCCAACACTTGATGCCCATCAGTTTGAATTTAAATGGATTATTACGTAAAAATCCATGCCATTTAATTCTTAGCCATGTAGTTTCATTCCCTCAGTTTCTTCTTTACGTATGAAAAATGATTTGCAAATTAATTTACATTGATGAACTGGGATGGTCCGTTTTAGTAACTATGAAACGTTTATTGTATTAAATCATAATACATAGTCATCTATCACGAACAATGATTTAGCTTTTCATTTTGGTAGTCTCATAGTAAATTTGATAAGGATGAATGATTGGACTCTAAGTTGTTTTGAACTGTGTTGTAATGAAACAAGGATGCTCAGAAAGTTGGAATATACTGGTTACAAATTCTGAATAAGCAACAAGGTGGCCACATTTTTCATCAATGTTTACATTCCTCAAGTAGTGTAAGATGAATGATCCTACTTCATTTAGATCTCAATCTAAAGTCAATAGTAACGGTCCGTTGGTTCCTAAGAGTCTGAGTGACCCCTAAATTTATTTAAACGTCCTAGTTTTCGATCAAACGTACCTATGCAACCACCTGACTAGGACAACAAATATTACACCTTACTCGACTTTGCTGGAGCGAAAACCTTGTCAGTTTATTTCTTTAGTTCCAAGAATGGCTAATCGGAAGTTACTTGTTTGCAGTAGTCAACCAAACTCTGTGCAGCAGCTCTCATTACATGTACTAGATATGTTGTCCCTCCTTAGTTGTGCAATATTGGTTTGCCATTGCAAGTAGTAGGTTGCTACTTCTGACAATCAGGAATAAAAAGTATGATCTACAAAATCCCAAGGATTTGAAAGAAGTGAATTGTCTAGCTTCTAATAATGATGCCTTGTATGATAACTTGTATGAATCGGATGATTCCAATTCTGAAGATAAACTGAAAACGAGATCTCCAGGATCAACGACGGGCCCTTAAACCCCACTCACTCACTCACTCACTCACTCACTCACTCACTCACTCACTCACTCACTCACTCTAGGATCAAATACTGATCATAAAGAAGAGGATGAAAGCAACTTATGCCATTATAACATGTATTTTGCATGTAACATAAAATGCTTGTCAAATCCATCACCGCCACCACAATCATCACCATCATCATCATCATCATCATCATTATTATTGTTGTTGTTGTTATTATTGACAGAATATTTCAAATTAAACATTGGAATATATTATATTTTCATATAGTGCAGTACAAGCAATAAGATATAGTGTACTCATACTACGTTTTATATTTTATCTTTGGCATATGTATCTAGTAAGATAAGGTTAACAAAAACCATGAATATTCCAGCCAAATGGAGCTAAACATGGAAATCATGGACAAATAAAATATAAATACAAAATTTAAATAAAAAATAAATACAAGCCTATAGCACAAATATATAGCCTAGGACTCTAGACCTCGCGCGACTGACGTTGTACCAGGGTACGCACCTAGCACAGGGTTAAAGGTATTTACGTAGTGCCTTTGTTTCACTGGGAGACAATTGCTTTCCAAACAACCTTTACAATCTTTACTTGATAAAATGTCGTTGTTCTTTAGGCTATAATGGGCTATATTATCGTTATGCACTGTCAAACATGTTTTCTTATCAGTCACGAGACAGAATGTGATAGTATGATTCGCTTTATAGATATGGATATGCAACTCTCACAGAATTCGCAGTTTTAGTTAGACGATATTTTGATGGTGTGCAGTATGTAAACGCGAAATACTGGACAAGGCGCACTGCAATATATGAAGCATAACCATAAACGTAGTAGCAGATGGCAACAGCTCAAATTAGCCTTCGAATGTACATGGACCACTGTGTTTCTCAGCCCTTCATTTGGTGTTTGAGCTATGAGTTAATTACCCATGTACTGAAGCATGAAAAATCATGGGTATACGCATGTTAGTCGCGTTTACTAATTTCCCAAGAGGTCGTGACATATCAGCTTATACCTGGACGAATCATCTAATTAGATAAGTAATTGAATAAACAACAGCAAGTAATCCATGCCCCAAAAACAAAGTACGTATTTACTGTGTGATATGCAAAAAAGGAAAAAAGAATAATACTAAAAAGAAACTATAATCATTTCACTTTTAGAAGACACCTGATGCATACACGTGGTATCATTAACTAGCCCACGATAAGCGAAAAATGAAAAGGGCACCATAGTTTATAGTGCCTTAAAGGGTATACGCAGAGGGGGACACCTCACGCACTTTAATTTACGCGTAGCTATCGTGGCTAACACTACCCAGAAGGCACGGATGAAGTAAGGGAACCGCAGGGTACCACACGTTGCAGCCGAACCACGGAGACGCGCGGAAGTCCAAACAAGTGCTGCGATCTCTTCATTCCGGCGCCAGACCCTGCCGAGTAGCCACCACCCTATGGGCCCGGTGTCACACAAGCATCCCCACCCATAAAGGACAGCGGCCGCCCAACGCCAACTAGTGCCGAGAGCAGCAGTTACATTACGCGGGCTTCCGCGTCATCTGTCCGGCAGCGCCAAATCCCAACCGTCGGAATGAACGGAAATGATGGAATGGCAACTGCGGTAGGATACTATGCACCCCAACACTCGCCTAAGTGACCATGGGAAATCATGGAAAACCTAAGCCCAAGCTAATGGGTCATCAAGAAGTATATTAATCACAGTTGAGAACATTTGATTGGTATAAATAGTAAATAAAATGAACAGTATATCTTAATGACATAGAAGTCGTGTATATACATAGGTGCGCATGTTCCTAACAGCTTCCTCACCATTAAATCGATTTTGACCAAGTTTGGCACACATAATCTTTGACACAAAGTAGACGTTACTGTCTGCCTTGGAATTTGAAATTCAAATCCATTTCACACTGTTATCTATTTAATGTTATGTAACGCCTACAAAAGCTCGGAAGATTATTTATGTCTTTCTCAACAATAATCTAACGACAATTTTAATTGTTGTATGCATATCCTGATGGTCATATCCGCGGCCTGTCCTGTGGAACATATTGCTTAACGGCAATGGGGATACTCGTTTAACCGTGGATTTTCGGATTTTATGCGTTAAATTCACACAACACACAACACACAACACATAACACACAACACACAACACACAACACACAACACACAACACACACAAACACACATTCATTCTCTCATTCACACTTCTAGACTGTGAGAAGGATTGGGAATAATCCAGGCTAGAGAAAAATGTCCAGCCCCAGCCAGGAATCAAACCCGGGACCCCTTGCACAGTAAGCAGGTGCCCTACCGAAATTTAACATTGCTTTCACGGCAGCACAAAATAACAAAAGAAGAGTGAGTTTATATATGTACCTACTATTGTTGATCTCCTCTCTGGCAGCGACCATGGAGTAATAGCATAATCATATATTTTGGTATCTTTGTTTTGGGCTTCTATTTTCCTGGAATGTTTTTTACTTAGAAAAAAATAAGCTTATCTTATATTGACGTTACTTAAACTGTTATTGTTCCAATGAGATTTCCTCTACAAATAACAATGAGGTAGCAGGACAATACAACACTGTAGAAGTCATTCAGCTGCGTTAAGGAGAAATAATTATTTCAAAGTGTAGGTTTGTCGTTGTTGAAAAGTGCGTTTCTATAGTATTTTAATATATGTAGTCTTTATGAACTCCTAAGCGTTTGAATTAATTCTTTGTCTCCTGTGATATTCTTCTACGCCTCCAAAGAAACGAAAGGCTAAATGTTGTGACACCAGATGCGACGCACAACAAAGGTTGGTCGGGGCCAAGCTATTTCACACCACATAACAGCCCGCCGAACAAAGCTGCAAAGTCAAGTTTACCCACTCATGCAAGAGAACACGTGAATAACAATCAAGCGGTAACACAAAGGGTTTCCAGAGTCCTCGAGAGATCTAGCTCCGTCATCGCCGGCGTATTTGTGCATGTCGAGAAGAGTCCGTGGGACGTCATCCCCCTATATTGCAGGCGAGAAAAAAGCAGAGGAGTTATAGTTTTTGAGTCGGTCAGTCAGTCAGTGAGTGCGAGACCACTGTGGTGTGTTGTCGCGTCGTGAAGAAGATTTAACGAGCATCGAATGTTTGTATCGGTATTAGTGTATGGGAGTCACAGAAAGTGAAGAAAGTCAGTGCTGCAAAAAGAAAACACTTGAGGGTTGTAATATCACGAAAAACTATAGACTGGTCACGTAAGTGGAAGAGAACTATATATTTGTGATAAAGTTTGGAAGCAAATAAACTGATGCTAAAGCAACTAGAGTGATTTTGTAATTTCTCACAATATTGCAGGAATAAGCCGTCAAACCGTGGGCAACGCCGGCCTTTTTCAGCTAGTGTAGTTATATTCTGACATAAATTGTAAAGGACTTGGGCTCTTCAAAGTAGGTTGAGAAGCACACCTGCAATTCATAAGCTCATACAAAACTTTAATTCAGTACTTCAATCTATATATACAGACCACTCGAGATGAATAGGTCCTTAAAGCTGTAAATTTAACAGGAGGTGATTCAATGAAGAATCCTTGTACTGGACTGTATGACCCTCAATGTATATGGAAGACACTTCGAGAGAGAGAAACGTGTATGGCTGGTCTACACATACTCACAAAGGGCTCACTATCGAGCTACTCAAAGAATACAAGCCAGTGAATTCATGGATTCGACAACGTGATGGTCTACCGTCCAATGAATAGCGCCTATATACATGACAGCTAACTCATCCGCCGTGTGTTCCACACCAAGATAAGAGTCCATCGGGAATGCCACAAAGAGATTGAAACTAGTACACGTCATTGGATCATGGAGAAGTACCGGGAGAGCAAACAATCTCCAAACGGGCTGCGCGGTGTTTTGCCTCTCTGCATCCTCGGCGCTAGTTGCCATCTGCCCCTATGATAGAAAGGCATGGGTGAAACCATACATCATTTTAAAACTACTTTTAAAGGCTTTACTGACTAGCTTTATGAAAGAAGATGTAGAAGCTGGTCTCCGTCTACAATACATGCATTTTTCGCACATTTTTTAGGAAACTATCCATCAATTGCCGCAGTTCACGTTGGGAATGCTGGAAATTTCCTGGCGTATATTTTGTTTCAAATCTTCCAGGGTGTGTGCGTTTGACCTGTACCCTTTATGTTTTACGTTAACCCAGAGATAGAAATCGCAGGATATCATTTCGGGGGACCGCGCATCTCTACTAATAATTCTATCCTGAAGCACACTTTCAACTGTTCTCATCGAAAGATTGGCCATATGAGTTATTTGAGAGTCTTTTTGAAAAAAGACAAAATCACGCTCCCTGTCTGTTCTCTAGAAAAGCAGATCAAAATTGTATTCACGTATGTACGGGCGTCAAATGTTCACTTGAAAAATTGGCCCTATAACTCAGGACCTAATAGTGTTCATGAAGGAACCCTTCATGACGAAAAAAATGGTGTGTAGTGCGGCGCCTTTAATGCAGAAAGGTTTCTCAGAGTGATGGATAGTTCCCTAAAGAGGTGTGAAAAATGTATGGACAATGATGGTGGGCAGTTTCAGTATCTCCTTTCATAAAGTTGGTAAATAAAGCCTTTAAAGGTAGTTGTATCGTTTCACCTTTGTCTTTCTATGATAACTATGATAACTATGATAACAGCGCCGTAACCGTTTGCTTCTCGCCAAAGCGAAATCTGGGTTCGGTCCCAGGAAACCGCATGTGGGGTTCGTGGTGGATGCTGGGGCGGGTTTACCCCGCCATCTCATTCCACCCGTACTCCATCTTCATTCCATGCATCATCAGTGTCACCGCCTGCGGTGCCGTAGTAGTGAAAGTGGGCGTTAAACACTACAAAAAAGAAAAGACGGCAATCAACGCCGAGGATCCCAACAGGCAAAATACCGCGCAGCCCGTTCGGAGGTTTTTGCTCTCCTGGAACTACGCAACTCCCGCCATTACAAGATTTGCTCTGATTGCCAACAAACATTGATAGGGTCTACGAAGCGATCCATGGTTTGAAAATTAAAGGCAGCAAAAGGTTCTAAAAGAAAACAAAATAGAATGTATCAGTGACCATAACTCTGGTTTGAAAAACGTAAAGGATTACCAGAAGATGTCAGCGAGTGGGATGACTCAGGAGATAGCGACGGTGGGCCGCATTTAGAAGGTCGCGCGTTCAATTCCCGCTGCCGACCTTGCTGACCTTGAGTTTTTCCATTTTTTTTTTCCAGGTCACTCAGGCGAATGCTAGGAAGGATATTTACCCTCCTTTCATTACTTTCATTCAATTCTCTCTCTATCCGGTCTTTCCAGGCTCTAAGAGTCGATGGAGTTGCCAATAGGATGCGCTGCGCTGGAACTAGTGTTCTTTAAATACGGTGTTCGGCTGAGGGGGGACATTGTGGTTGAACGGCTGCTCGCTAGGGGAACTGATTGATCAGCCACTCTTGCCTGGTGGCGCGCTCTCTGTGGTGACTTGGAATTCCGTCGGACTAAAAACTGCCTGCACGTTTTAGGAACCAACTGTAATAGTTCTGCCTGTGATGGTTCTGGCCGCCTGTAGGGTAGTTTCATATCAGGGTACTTTCTACCAGGGTCTGACACACAATAAGCCCTCAGAATTCACGCCGTGACAAGAAGTCGGCAAAGAGACAAGGAATCCTATATTTCAAGGAGAAATCTTGTCTCAGTAACATCCATATAATCGGCCTGATGGTCCGAGCTAGAAACACCATACCTATACACTTTTTCAACATCTGGAAAAAATTTAGGACTGAAGAAGACGAAATAAAATAAGTTGCTGTATCTGCTATGTGGTTCAATTGCCCTTCTTCAAAATGACATGTTTAATAGTCGTTTTTAGCAGTATAACGGCCCGGGTTTGATCACAGCCAACCGCATGTGGGATTTGTTGTGGACAAAACGGCGCTGGAGCGGGTGTCTTTTGGGTTCTCCGGTTTCCCCGTCATCTCATTCGACCGGTGCTCCATCTTCATTCCATGTATTATCGGTGTACCCATCCGCGGTCATATATAACTTTATGGTTCTTTCCTTAGCGTGGTTCGATTCCGGTACCTGCGTGGGGACTTTCTCCCGCTGGTAGACCTGGTGAGTGGTGCATTCAACCTCGTTACGTTCCTGAGGAGCTACTTCATTAAGAAGTAGCGGCTACTGGTTGCGAAAACCGTGTAACTGGTTCCTGATTTAGTTTTGTTATTCCTTTTCAATTGTAAAACACATTCAAATTCCTAACCTTCCAGACTACGCTTTACACTCAAACCGTTCCTTTTTAGGTGATAGTCAGAAATCTTCGTCCTAATTGGAAAGTTCGGTTCATTGGTATGGGGTATTAATTAGAAATTTTAGATGGTCTAATAGAACCACGCAATATACTATTATACTGAATGATTTAGTGTTTCGTGAAGTAACATGAAAAAACAATGATTGAAAAAGTCTTCTCGAATCAGCGATTTTCTAAATTAATAGCAATAAAGCTGATATACCTACATTTCTGCAAACTGTAACTACTAAAGCTTATTCCTCTGTCAACTTGATAATATGATAAGGTTTATAGGAATGCTTTCATTAGACGTTTCGCTGGGATTTCAAAGAGGTTGAGGTGGGCTAAATCGATAGTCAAATCCTTAAAATGTGGCTCTTTATATGATGGTTTTTAAATTCCCCTCGTTGAACACGAGTAAAAGAAAGAAAGTAATAGCGAGTTACATACTGCGAACTGAAGTTTATAAAAATCAAAAGAATAACCAATCCCACATAAACGATTATTCGGTATAAATTGTATGCTTTAACTGTATCTACATTTTGCGTAGATAATTTTTGCCTATCTTTTAAGATTTGTCAGTTACACAGAACGATGCAAATGTTGTTCTCTGTGAACAGGATTTCACTAGATATACATAGAAAACCAAGATGTACGTTTTATGTATCTTAATGTTTTGTCAAGGTGGTTTAACGTCTTAGCTCACTCCGACCTTACAAATCTCCCGGATTTGACAAGCTGGCCAATACGGCTCTAACGGCATTACCGGCACCTTTTGTACAGTCAAAAATCTTTTCAACGCCATCGTCCACCACGGCTAGTTCTCTAAGGCTTGGGGGCATTCCAAGGTAATCGCCACATGCAAGATGGGAAAGATGGCACCACACATGAGAGCTACAGACCCATCAGCTTGCTCTCCACCATCAGTAAGCTAAATGAGAAGGTCGTTCACATAAGTCTACGAAACATTCTAGACCAGCAAAACGTGGTGAGGCCAAGCAATTTGGTTTTCGGGCACAGCACTCCACGCAGCATCAGTTACTCCGGGTGGTTGATGAAGTATACACAGCTTTCAACAGGAGGCACTTCGTCTCAGCACTTCTACCGGACTTCACCAGGTCCTTCAACAGCGTGTGGCATGAAGTCTTAATATCCAGATTAATACAATACCAAACCGCTCCGTACTTGATATCTGATCACTCCTACATATATAATAGAACGTTCTTCGTATCCCACGATGGGATAACTTCCGAGCACCTTCCTATCAGAGCTGCCGTCCCCCAGGGTAGCGTCCTGAGGCCCGCGCTCTTCCTTATATACATAAATATCCTGCCTTTACTGCTACGATACTCCTGTATTTATTTTCTGGCGATACTGCAGTCACCTCCACATCTTGCTGCCCGCAGAATCCAGCACTAAACTGACCTCACTACCTGGTTCCAACGATGGCGTTTCCGTATCCATCCGCAAAAGAGCCAGGTCATCACCTTTTCCAGACTCACCTTGGCCGAAGTTCTACCAATACATCTTGTTGGAGAAGTTAAATATCTTGAAGTGCAGCTGGATATGAAAATGACAGTGAAGGACCGTATCCATTTCGTCACAAGTAAAATCAAGAAGAGGATGGGCTTGCTCTATCGTCTATACAACAAGCGCTCGGTGATGTCAATACCAACTGAACTCCTGCTCTAAAAGCAAGTGCTACGTTCTAGCATCAAATATAGCTGCGAAATATGACGAGTAGTAGCCAAGACAACATAAATCACCCCATTTATGTAATCCGTCATGACTTTAACTTCCCATCCTTAAAAGAGTACATCCACTCCCATGTACCATCTTCTACCAAAACCTTCCCAACAACTTCAATGTCCTGATACGCGGTCCAGGCGAGTATGAACTAGACTGGCGAAAAATGCAAAAGACCAAGACTCGTTCTACACAATAAACTAAATCTGACATAACCACATTCGGACATTACGACAAAAAACACACTGCGCCTCCCACTAGGGTAGGATAACCCCTCAACGACTTCACTCGACAATCAACTCTACAACTAAATTCTAACGCAATTACTGTTCCCAGACAAAACACTTCACGGGCATAGACGATATAGCCCAGATCTGACTACAAACAGAAGGCTCAAAAGCTATCCTCTCATGTGAAGTAGTCGCCTGCTGTGCTGTCATTGGTTTTACTTTCTGAATACTTTGTCAGTTTTGAATTTCTGACACGATAATTGTCTCGCAAGTTATGGCAAGGGAATTTGAATAGCATTTATATTTTCAGATATTTATCAGGATTAACGTGAAATGGAAAACTAATATTCTGCAAATTAATGTGTAGAATCATCATGAAGTAAACCGTAATAATAGAGTTATTGACGCGAGTGTAATGGTGAATTTTGAAAAATCTCCTGGTTGTTCTACATTTGGTGCGTTGAAGTTTGGTTTTAAAATAATAAACAGTGTAATCGTAAGTGCTGAAACCGTCTGCGAAACACTACCTTGTTAACGAAGTAACAACGCCCCTACTGAATTTGTTGCTTCAAAGCTATGTTTGACCTTGGTGTGCTTAGTGCCGAGTCAGATGGGATAGCAATCTTGCTGATGTGGCTTTACTCTGCTTTCCTCTAATTAAGCCCTTTGCACAGCGCTTCACAGGCAATACTAGCTTATAGGGTGTTCAGAAGTAGCTGTAATCTGGGTTATTCTAGTTCAGTACAAACTATGACGAAATCTGGAAGTGTAATAACCAAAAAAAAAAAAAAAAAAATCTTGTTTTTCTAGCATTCTATTACAATATGTATGGAGTACGTCATTGCATTAATAAAGTTGTGATGAACACTCTATGATCAAATGACAGTTTCATCAAATGCGGCTAAACATTATAATTTCTCTAATGTCCGTTCACTCTGGACATTTGGGGCTTAAAGTAAAATTAAATGAGAAATAATATAGAAAGAGAGATTTCCTTTAAAACTGACAGTCATACATGACACAAGGGAGATATGTTCAGTGTACATTGGGATATCGCCTCATGGCACTTCAGGGATGAACACCGTCACGGAAACCTCAAGGTTTATGATTTGAGTCTGGCCAAGGCATTGCATTTTTAAATGTGATTCCGTTACTAGCCCAGCGTGAAGCAAGAACACATAATCTTAATAAGGTAGACAGCAAAGACTAGGGAATAAAACAACGGCAGCCACATTAAGGTATGACATCTCGGAATAATTCAGATGGCTTTGAAGGTTTCCTAGAGTCCGCAAATCAAACAAGAGCGAGTAATGCGCCTTGGAGTATCTCACTAAGGTTGAGCGATAATTAATGGAAAAAGTTTCAGACTACACTTATAAATTGTAAGAACCTCGTGGCCGTAATGCTTTTCCGTTCCCTGGAACCTTACAGCAGGATTTCAGTACTAAAAATCTTCGTTTGGTTGCTGAAAAAATGCATAAAAGAATAAGTAAGAATTAAAATGGAATAAAATTGGAAATGTGAATAAATATACATGTACGGTGCCCTAACCCTTAACAACAGCAGAGCTCTTGGGCATATGTGCATCCTTTACCGATCTCTACAGCAAATAAACTTTTTTGGTTTAACCATAGTTTGTGTCGTTCATCGCGCAAGCAAGTCTACACTTCCTTATTGAAATCCAGAAAGACTGCCTTTTTAATAATTCTATTTCTCACTCAGAACAAAACCTCAGATTTCCCCAATGTCATTAGTTTAATTTGTTTTCCTTGTTTTCCTATCTCGGTCATGCTAAAGATGTCTTGGTTCTGGTGCACACTCATCTAAACAGGCCCCTCTCAGTCCCGTACTATAAGTTAGCCGCATACTGAGATTTCAAATTTTGTTATCAACAGCATTCGTCTCTGAACTTCTACCATTCACCATGCATCATGTATTCCGCTAATGGAACTAAATGTACACTATTCTAATTTCTTCTAAGCCTTTGCCCTCTCTTACCGTAATTATTGCCGGAATCAAAAGGTATGTAGCAGTATTTAATTACCTAATTTTCAAATGTATAATTTTATCATAAAAGTCAAATTAATTATGAACCACGCACTTTACGGTACCCCTCTACACCTGCAAAATTCACTTCAGAGAATGTGTATGTGTTTGATTCTGCTTTTCAGCATTTTCCAACCTCCAAATTTCTGCTCCATGTAGTAAACTCAAATAAGGGTTCTGTGTGCCATCTTAATGTCCGCATTCGTATGTCACGAACGTTCTTAAGGAACTTTAATGCCTGTATGTTTTACTATACATTAACTATGTGATTTATATGTCCCATTCCCATATAATATGTCTCTCAGATACGTAAATTGTTTAACGTTCTCCAATATTTGTACTGCACATGTTATTTGGGTAAAGTATCGGCATAAAAGCCCATTTTTGTTGAAGGCCTGTTCGAAGTCTTGGTATGGCTTTGACCTTTTCCATGTGCTTCAGCTTTTCTTTTATCTTATTTTGTGTATCCTGTAAGACGTATATTATACACATTCTAGTAAAACTACTTTTCACTCACAGGAAATCATATTTTCAAATATAAATACAGAAAAAGAATTAGTCAATCACTGATTAATTGGATAATAGTACTCCGTTATTAAACAAGAAATGAACATAATTGTTTCATTATTCATAGTCATTTAAAAGAGTTAGCTTGTCGGAATCTTTCATGAAGAAATCTTTGCTTGTTCTATGACACATGCAATAGTTAAGTTTAATGACTTTATTTTGAGTTTGTTGCAGATGAACCAGAAATAGAACCGACCCTTAAGTTATGCCTACTTTCCTACCACACTCTGATATGGCATTCTGTTCCAGTGCTTGATTTTGCTTTATATCTTGTAAATATTAACGCATAGGAAAGTTATTCTATTCTATTTTTAATATCAACAATTGCAGATATGCCATTTAAGATTTAGATGATTCTACACAACAATAATTTCATAAAATACTAAAATCTGATGGAATTTCCTGCTTTCAGGAAGTTTTAAGGCACTCAATAAATGTATAGTGTATAAAAGGAAGAAGCTAGCTAACGTGATAGCACAGTATCTTCATGGAACGTTATAAAATATAATGAGAGAAATTACTTCAAATAGCAATGGATAATCGATCCATTAGAATCAGACATAGTTTAAAGAAATGACTTTGTAGCCCTCCACGTTAGCCTAGTGTTCGTCTTAGCTGTGGGAAACAAACGTGAATTGAACCCAAACCCCCATTTGGTAAGCAGCTGCACTACCACTGTGCTAAACAGACAACCGCAGCTGGCTATACCAATATGGAACATAATTACTATTAATATACGTAATCTAGAATTATGTGGCTCCGTTTTCTCGCTTACCGAGATAACTAAGGCTACCTCAACCGGCCAAAGCAAGTTTATACAAAAAATATTTACGTAGTGAATAACAGTATTTCAGATGCAGTTTACCTAAGAGCCCAAATCCTGCTTCACACTTTATCGACATCTGTGAAGAGAGAAACTCTTTAAATGAAGGGAGGGGAGCTTTATGGTCTCAAGAGAACTGCCTAGCTCTGCAGAAACAAGCAAAAATGAGAGGCAAAAAGGAATTTCAGAGAGCCACGATCAAATTAAGAGAATTCCAGATGCTGCGATGTGCCAAACTCTAATTAATCCCACAACCGGAGGTAAAGTGCCTTTCTTTTGATTAGAGGGATTTAGGTTTCCTCACCAGCCTGATTTAATAATACTCATCAAGTCTGAGTGTCATTGTGCAAAACGTGAATGTGCTCCAATTGTACATTCCACACTTGCACTATATCTCTTTAAAGCAAACATTACATGCAGCGGGTACTGCCATCGTTTTGTCCCAGTGGGTTATGTAAACGAAACACCGGGATCGAATTTAAAGTTTTGTTTTAAACTTGAACCCCTAATGTCACACAGGTATTGGATATCAGCAGCTGTTGTTTGTCTACAGAAGAGCTACAATTGCATTGAATTAAATAGCTGGTTCATTAGCCTGACATAGCATAGTACTGAAATATCCATGCTATTTGTAGTGAAGCTATAACACAATACATTTATAAATTGTTCAAAGGAATACTTTACCATAAGTCACAAAAAACTGTTATAATCGTAGATAACAGAAAACAACAGGTAACCATGTAAGTAGATAATGTAATGATTAATTCCCCTTGCAGTGATACGCGAAGAGTTGGGTGTTATACTCAATGTTTCCTAGTGTCACATATCTGGAAAGGCATCTACATGTCAATTGGTCAATTAATCGGAGTGTATGCAACGTTTGAACGTCAAACAAGTAAATCAACATAGAATATGCTCATTATTGTTATACACATTGTGACAAATGACAAGTCCACTTTCCTTTTATGTAAATTTCTTTCCTCTAAAGCCGAATCACAATTCCAACTCACGAGCCTCCAACTCACATATGTTTTGTTCTATCTAATATTGATACAAACACTGCTCAACTGTAACACAAGAGAACTAACTTATTTTAAAAATTAAAAGATATATAAGTATTGTAGTACAGCCTTATTTGCAAGAAGGTAATACATTGTGACGCCGGCCAGCGCTAACAAGAAAGGACGGTTGGATCCAGGCTGCCCCATTCCTCTGCCGATGCGAGTATTAAAGGTGCTCAAGATCAGTCTTCCACGCGCGACTGTTACGAACATGTGGCAACATTCAGAGCGGCAGCACAAAGGGTTTTCCAGGTTATTCGAGAAGTGTCTCACGAGAAGACACTTGTAAAAGTGTATTTGTAGAAGTGCGAGATAGGTCCAAGGTATGCAATACTCGCTATATAAGAAGGTGAGGTGACCAGAGGAGCGAGTTAGTCACTTATAGTTAAAAGGGTAAAAGTAAAGGTGCAGACACAGAGGGGAGTCACCTCGCTCACTGCGGCCTTCACAGATCTATTGTGGCTACCACCCCCCAGGAGGCAAGGATGAAATGAGGGAACCGAAAGTGCCACGCAGGCTCGCAGCTAGATAGGCCACAGAGGTGCGCGGAAGTCCCTAAAAAGTGCTGAGATCTCTTCATCCCAACGCCAGGTCCGTCAAGCAGCCAGCATACCGCGGGTCCAGTGTCGCATTGAGCATGCCCCCTCGACGGAGGACAAGGCTGGCCATACGCCACCTGGCGCCGAGAATAGCAGTTACCGTGCGCAGTCATACACTGCCCGGCACTGCCCTCACTACACTCCTGTAACTGCACCTGAAAGATGATAAGGACATGGAATGAAAGGAAGTAATGTAAAGGAAACCGTGGTATGAAATAAGGCACCCCAGTATTCGCCTAAATGAGATGGCGAAACCACGGAAAAACCCATATCAGTGTGCGCGGCCATGGGGATCGAACCCGCGACCTCCCGAATGCTGGCCTCAGATGTTACCGTCTGAGCCATCCCGCTCTGACTTATAGTTACTTACAGATATGGTTTGTAGGAGTCGTCAGCTTTTAGTTTGTGTGCGTGTGTGTGTTAGTGTCAGCTGCATGTGGGACCCGGAGCGTCGTGAAGGAAGACAGCGAAACAATTAGTTAGTGTTGAGTGATTGTATCACCACAGTCAGCTGTTTGAGAAACAGGGAAATGAAGAAGGACAGAAAGGAGTGTATCAGGGATATGAGAAGAAAACAGTAGTGAGTTGTAATATCACAAAGGACTGAAAACTGTACTGTCAGTAAAAGAGAACTGTATGTATGCAAACGTTTTGCAGGTGAATAAAGTGAGAAAGAATTAACTGGACTGGACTTGTGTCATTTTTCTCACACTATTATCACAAGTGGGATACGGCGAACTGTCAAATTGTTACAATATCACTATATCTGGTGAAATCGTCTTATACCAGTGCCATTTTGAAATTACTTACATTCAAGTTATCTTTAATGTTAGTATTGCATTCAGTGGAGTCATCAAAGCATTAATCTTCATATTCATTGGCAAACATTAGACAACAACCAGGTTTCACTCTCATAGCAATGGTTTAGTGGCTTAAGGATTAAATAAAATTCGAAGCATAACGGCAACCAATTGCCAGTTCGCGATACTTTCTAAAACGATCAATTGTTCAAAGTCCGCAAGCCTGTTGGTATTATCATAAAATCGTTATCCTTTACTATAGAATTTACTATATACTTATTATACATGTAGAAACATTTTTATCTTCAGCAAATTTTCTATTATAAACTATTTCATTTGCTAATCTTCATTTTATACGGATAATGACTTTATATAGCATACTGCCTGCCAACAATCAATGTTGCTGTGTCGATCTTATTTTTGTCACAAGAATAATAAAATTCGCAATAGTGGGTCAGTGACCTAATTGTAAATTTTGTGTGGTTGTTAATAGTTGAATTCAGAATGATCTACTTCTGTGTTCAAAAGTATTGCTTGATCTAATTTTTTGCTGGTTTCTACCAGCTTACCTCAGCTTTTCTCGGTGAAGGTAAACATAATACAGTTGAGATTCGAGTTTAACTATGCATGATGTGTTGAAACTCCAGGATATCAAATATCAACAAGTTTAAGTTCTGTTACGATAGGTAAACAGAACCTGCATTAATGGTAATTGTATTTATTTTACTAATATATTAGGCTATAAAGTAGAAGTTAATTAAACTAATGGAAACAATTTATTTAATTTTATTCGTTACATATGGATTAATTGAAGACAGAAATTAAGCAAAAAAGCCCTCTTTATCACATGCATAAAAGTATTAAAAAGTACTTATTTAGCCTAAATAATGTGATAGAAGTCATTTGTAATACTATCATCAGCTCCAAACTCTCAGAAAGACTTAACCAAAATATAATGTTTCAAACTTTGTAACACACTAGGGAAACAAATGCGAAAAGAAGGAAGCGAGGGAAGTTCAGAAGCAAAAGGGAAAGGATAGAAGATTGGGATTTGGAAGAGCACCTCGGCATTTCAACAAAAAGGCAACAAATTGTGGGTTCTTTTAAATTTAATTTACACAAAAACCGTTGAATCTATTGAAATACGCCAAAGCAAAAAGTTGTTTGTTAAATTTTCTATGAATATAGCCACAAATCAAGAACCTTCAGTCAATAATGAGCCAGGTGATGATAAATGTTTTGATAATTTTTTTTTAAATGGAAAAGTATAAACTTTTCAACATTTTGGTATTAGACTTTCTTGTTATTCACAACATGAGACATTTGCTGTTAAAATCAGGTGCATCATTTCACATCCACCCTGTATGTACATTGGTATTAAATCAATCTTAGTATCTTGTGAGTTCTTTTTCCACATCCTCTGAAGATGAAGAAGTAATCAATCTTACACAATTCACGGTTTTGTTTTCGTCGCATTTGGTCTTTGTTGGAGTTGTATAGTTCTGAATATCTACTTTAATAGTTCATAATGCTGTACATTTGGGAACGCCAGTGGCAGCGATAGTATATGCAATCGCGAGTCACATTTGCCGTTTCCTCCTTTATAGTACTTGTACACATTTTCAATATTGTGTACCGTCTGCTTATGTACTGGTTTGTCACTTCCTATAGGCAAGGAATTTGCTGTGTAATTAGCAAATGCACTACTGGTACCCTACAGGTTTAAGAGTTTTGTACAGTCTGTTGTGCGCCACCACTTGTATCTGACTGCATAAGCTTTGCAACTTTGCCTGGGTTGTTTTGGTTTCTATACACGTGCCGGCCATGCGGTGTCTTTATCCCACCTTTCCACTGTCTTAAAAGACTAAAAAAAGTATATTTTAGTATTCCATAATGTTAAATGTCCTCAAGTGTAGGCTCGCATTTTAGTGTTTAAATGTCATACAAACTACATGAGAACTGGTTTAAATCAAATCAGTTTTGCTAAATGATAATGCCTCTGTATTTTTCTTTTTTTCTCTTTTCTAAGAGCTTTATAGCTTTAATAACACATCACAATGTTGCAGTAACATGAAGTGCAAATCGTATCTACATAGTTCATATTTCACGTCTTTCAATTCTGACGAAATATTGAGGACTCAAGTACGAGCAACAGAGACTCGGATGCTTTACCCGAACTTCAGGCTCTCTCTTACTCCTATAGACGTTGCGAACTACAAGAGCAAAATGAAATTGCACACACGCGCGCGACAGTGTTCTCCAGAGTGCTTTAAGTGAGCTGCAATAAAAATGGCACTTAAAACGCCAAGCTCTCCACCGGGTGACATATGCTGAAAGAATAATTAATGTGATCATAGTCTCCATTAAAACTTCAAGAGAATGGCTTCAAAAAGGAGTGAGTATAGCACGTTCTGCAAGTTTTTGCTCTATTCCTCGGTCTAGAATCTGGTTTCTCTTTGGTATCATACATTTAAGCGCAAAAGACCATCTTATGAATTTTAAACAGGTTCTTGGCAACTTATTTTCCTGTTTCTACCTACACAAAAGAAATAGTATAATGAGATATAAGTGTGATAAATGGTTTATAACAGAAAAGAGGAAAATATGAAAATAAGAGAAGAATCAGTATTTTATACCTCAAGATTCTGATAAGCACACTACTTTAGAGCGACCGATGAAAAATACTCTGCTGGCTGAATTACGAAAATGGGTTACCCAGTCCTTAACGTCGGTCTGCGTGGCTCAGTTGGTTAGAAGCTCGCTTACTGATCCCAAGGTCGCGGGTTCAAATCCGGTCCAGACCGATGGTTTTTAAATGTACTTAGAAATTAGAGTTCAATGTCAGTAGATTTACTGGCACGTAAAAGAACTGCAGACAAAATTACGCCACACCGGCGACGCTGATATGATCCTGGCAATTGACAGCGTTGTTAAACAGCAAAAATAATCAGTTCCTTAACTTCACTACACATAAATATCCATTGCATTACTAATCCTTATTTCAAATTAACGTTAAAGAGACTAAATTGAACTTACAAAAGTTAATTTACATCAATGATACTGGCAATATTGACAGAAGTCAATTACTCCTTGTCGCTTTATTTTTCTTCCAAACTTTTATCTCAAATACACAGTTCTGATTGGATATCACAGTCCACATTATTTCGTGATATTGTAACTCACAACTGTTTTCTTCTCGTAACCTTGACTCAGTCCTTTTACTGCGTTTATTCACTTTCTCTGTCTCTCAAGCTCTAACTCTAATGTTACAATCATTCAAATTTCATAACTGTTCCCTTTCCTTCACAATGCGCCGACACTCACAACTGAAACAATATTCAAACCAAAAACTGAGTAGCTCTTGTATATAGCTCATGGTTACTGTCCTTCTGCTTCGCCTCTTTAAATACAAAGATCATGTGAAACGATCCTTTCTCAAACTTTCATAAACACGCCGGCTACTGGACACTTCTCGAATGTTCCAGAAATCCTCTGTTATGTGCCGCACTCATTGTTATTAGTCACGCGCATACCTACAAGCAATTGCGCGAGGCAGCCTGACCTTGAGTGTCTTTGCTTGCTCACCGGCCTGATATGTGCTGTGAAGCAGCTTAGCTCTGGCCTCCTTTAATGCGCGCCGCGCGGTCGGCGTCAAATATTTTTCTATCGCATTAAGGCAACATTAAGCAGTTGTCATAACCGCGGGAAAACCTTTTATTATAAAATTACATTAGTGTAACAGAATGGATGTCTCTTTGACTTGATTAATTTAAAATCAAGGTACTAAAGGGTAGAGGAAGTAATGATACTACAGTTTGACTAATTCTGTTTTTAGTGAATAAACTGAACGTTTTTAGAAACTTCTTATAACTTACCTTGAACAAGAAACTGGACTTTGTTATTAATTGCCGGTGGAAATTATCCAATAATTGTTTATTGCGGGTAATATCGAATAGGAAGGATGATTTGGAATACTGCATAAATGTCCCAATTAGTAATGTTTTCAAGTAACACGTTTACATAAGCGCTTATTTATATCTTGTTAAAATTATTTCTCACACAATAGCGTAATGAATTGGATTACAATTGTATGAACATGAACTACAAAATAAAGTGCTGGTTTTATTTTGCATTGAAAAGTTCATTTGCAGATATCAGAATATTATTAATAATTATTTTCCGCTCCTGCGCACGCATTGTGTGTCTACATGTTGCACATGAGGCATTGCACTCAAATTCCCCTTTTCTATTTTCTGAAAACTTATCACTACAGAAAATGCACTCTGCATCTCCATCTGATAGAATATCTTCTCCCCATTATTTTAACGTTCGTTTGAATGTATTATAAAAGGTTCTAAAGTTATAAATTGTATAAATCAGAAACAATGGGGATATTATGCAACCGTTGATGTAAATGGAGGGCATACCGGTATTCCATATTACCCGCCACGCCATATTCAAACCAAAAGTGTCACTGCGCGAAATAAAATAAAATGAAAATGAAAGACCTGCGCAGCACGAATGTTCCAACATTTGTTATAATCATAATGTTAGTTTACGTGTATAATATTCACTCAAATATTATTGTAAATATTTAAAAACTGACCGCTTCATATCGCAGTTGGTAGCACACTTGCCTCCAGCGCGAAGGAGTCGGGTTTGATCCCCGGAACCAGCATGGGGATTTTCCCCCACTGGGAGATCTGACACGGGGTGCACTCAGCCTCGTTACGCCCATAGGGCCAATTGAGAAGCTACTTGAATAAAGAAGTAGTGACCCCAGGTCGCGAAGACCGCATAACTGGCCGGAAGGGATCGGGGAGCTGACCACGTCCCACCCTCCACTACTGCACCCCACTCATGACGCCTGTAGTGGGTAGAGGTGGGGGACGCAGCGGCCGGGCGGTAAGCCTTGGCCCGCGAAGGGCTGTTGGCCTAGGGGTTTATATTTAAAAACTTTCTACAAAACGTTTAATCGAATCCAGATGATCATACACTTGTGTAGCACAAGCCAGGTGAGACTGCTTGCAGGGTAAGTAACCTCGTATTTCCAGCAGACACCGTTGCATATCAACACTTAAAAGCAAGTAACTTGAGTATTCCATATTACTCACCTGTTCCATATTACCCGCACTTTCTCTGTATGTCATGAAGTACCCGATGTGTTACGTTCTCTACCAACCTCTCTAAACTATATTTCCAAGAGTTTATTATTCGTTTTGTTTAATGTTCCATTTATACGCCGCCTTTAACATCGAAGGTCACATTGGCGGTCTTTCATCTCCTGGAATAATTTCTCAAGAGCAATGGTGTTCACTCGCTTAACGGTGGTCTTGATCTGTGGGTTTCCATACTCTGGATTTATTACATAAAATTCACACAGATTCACACTCCCATTCATACCTCCTACTTTGGGAAGGATGGAGAGTAGTCCTATTTAAAGAAACATTCCCACCCTTCCAGCGGGAATCGAACCCGGGGACCCCTTGAACTGCAGGCAGTAGGAGATTCTTCCACAGAGAAAAGATTTGCAGCTGAGTTTGTGCATTAAAACTGCTTTCATTTCTGCTTAAAATTCCGACTAATGAATTTCTAAATTGGTATTTTAAGAAGAAACTTCAGGGATTACGGAAAAAAAGTGAGGGAGAAGTGAGAAAAGAGGGGTCTTACTGCAATTAAAAGTCAAATCTATACAAATTCATGAGAGTTGGAATGTGTGGATAAAAACTGATAAAAAGGAGCTTCTTTTAGCAGGTATGCAAATGACCCACGTCGTCTTGCCCACGTTGAAGGACTTTGCATTAACTGGATTTTCCTTTCCACCATACTTCTCCATCAACAGTGGCGTGCTGGTGCTGGGAAGTCCTTTGATAGTAATGTTGCAATATTTTGGAGTACTCTGGTAGAAGTGAAATTCTGAGCTTTCTCAAAGAAACGTGTGCGTATTATTCATATATTTATAGAACGTCTTCCCAACTGAAACTATTTAATTCATAGACACGTAATTCTGTCGACATGTAATTGTAGGATTGAATTTAAGACGTTTAATATTTCATTTCATCTTAAATATCTGTTTTGCATTATGTTACTGCACATACCAGGCGCGGCGCATATCAAAATCAGGTTTCCGAGATTATTCCAGAGGTGTCCGGTGGCCGGCGTATTTGTAGAGGTTCCATAAAAGGTGCACTTAGAGAAATGTTCATGTTACGTCATTCTCGTTATATAAGGAGGGGAGGCTACGACAAGGGTTAGTAGATAGTTATAAACATGAGTCAGTTTTTGGTTTCAGTGTGTGTGTGTGTGTGTGTGTGTGTGTGTGTGTGTGTGTGTGTGTGTGTGTGTGTGTGTGTATGCGGTGTGAGTGCGCGCGCGTGCGTATGTATGTCAGCTACGTGTGTATAGTCGCGTTGAAAGGAAGATAGCGAAAGTAGTTAATGGTAGTACAGTGATTGTGTCGTCAGAGCCAGCTGGTTTGAGAGACAGAGAAAGTGAAGAGAGACAAGGAGGGAATCAAGATTACGAGAAGAAAACAGTTGTGAATTGTAATATCATAAAGGAGTGACGACTGTGCTACAGTCAGTGAAAGAGAACTGTGTTGTTATGCACTGAGTTTTAGAAGAAAATAAAGTGAGAGAAAAAATAATTGGACCGGCCTTTTGCCATTTTGTTACACTTGTCAGGAGCAGGTTTTTATCCCTTTTGTCACATCATTATTATTTGGTTTATATTATAACAGTGTAGCTTCTATGGAGAAAGCTTGTCCTTACCGTGACGTCACGTCGTCAATGGAAAACAGATATAAGTTTGCAGACTAAAGTTTGATATTGTGTAAAGGTAGAAATAAAGACATTGAATTCCGAAATGAAGGAAGAAGTAACGGTACTGAATTCCGAAGCGAAGGCAGAAATAAAGACGTTGGAATCCGTAATGCAGCAGATGAAAATGGAAATGATCCAATTGAAGTTAGAGCTATTGGCAATGATCGACGGGCAACTAATTGGGGTGACGGAAGCCGAGAAAGATTTCACCCAATGCGCTAACGCCCCGGGGGACATTGCGGAACATCTAAGCGCCCCAGATGACAGTGTGGACAGCAGCACCATGCAAACGACCGCTAGGGTGGAACGAATTCTCGGTGAGCCTTTGAACTTCGACGCGACAGGACAGGACGCGACATAACATCCGTGCGCGTCAAGCCACCCAAATATAACGGCACGTCGAATCTTGAAGTCTTCCGCAGACAATTTGCTACCATTTCTGCCCATAGCCAATGATCCAGGTATGTGCGGCAGAAATACTGAGCGTGAGGCTCTTGAAAACCACTTTGGAAAGCATCGGTTGGCTGTAGCCCATCGCAGTCAGCTCAAGTCAAGGCTACCAAGGGACATGTAGGAGTTAGTCCATGTTAATGAAGAACTTGTAAATAAGGCTCTGGTGAACCTCTAGGCCGGATCCGTGTACCAGGAAGTTATCTACCCCGAAGACGGGGCCGCGACGCCGAGATACGTCAGCGCCTACTACTAGGCGAATATCAGAACATTCGCGATGCGCTGACGACCGCCCAGACGACTGTGTAGACCACCGCGTTGTCCAATGGAGCGCCCAAGGTAACAACTGTCATGGAGGATTCGAAGTATTCGGTTTGTGTGGGACGGAGGAACAGCCCCAGGGTATCAACGATCTCCCAGAGGTATGTGTTGGTAGTGTGATTGGCCAGGACATCTGGTGAGGGGCCGTCCACGCCTTGCCACAGAACTAATGCTAAACGAATAAGTACCGGCGTGAAAGGGGGAACATCGGAGCTCTCTTCGCCAACCCCTATAGTGTTGTGCATTTTGTGCAGAATAATTAGTAGCGCGCTTGCCTGTGGCGCGGAGGACCCGGGTTTGATCTGCGGCACCAGCATGGGGATTTTATCCTCGCTGGGAGGTCTGGCACGGGGTGCACTCAGCCTCGTTAGGTCCCGGGGGGACCAGTTGAGGAGCTACTTCATGGACAAGTAGTGGCCCCAGGTTGAGAAGACGGCATAGCTGGCCGGGAGGGCTCGGGGCGCCGACCACCTCCAGTACTGCACCCTGCCAATGACAGCTGTAGTGGGAAGAGTTGCTGGAGTTGACCTGGGGTCAGAGTGTTACAATTTTGTGGTTGTCCGTCGCGATGGCTATTTGGGGAGGTGGTCCTAGGTATGAATGCCCTTAGGAGTCACGAAGTGGCGATCGAGGAGGAGGGTCGCAAGATGGACGGGACAAGTTGACACTCCGAAGCCTAGTGTACATGTGGAAGTCTGCAGGAAAATCCCTGTAGGAGGTTACGTTAGCGCCCATAAGAAGCACGATGTTCACAAAGGTGCACTAGCAAAGGTCAGCGGTCGTGAAAATTCACGGGCGCAGAAAGGCCTGCACTTGGAGTATGAAAGTATCGGCGATGGAATCTACCGCATCCAAAGACTGCCCCTTGGAAAGATCCTGGTGGCACTACTCGCAACGCTGAAGGGAGGGCAGTGTATAATTGTTGTAGCCTCTATGGAGAATGATTCTCAATAGACTAGAAGCTCCGTGGCGTGACATCACGTCGTCATGGGACCAGAGATATAATTTTGCAGGTTAGAGTTTGGGATTCTGCATTTGCAAGAGGATTTTAAGAGTGTTGGTACAAATTGGTGAATGTGAGACCATACCGGATTGTAAACATTTGTGAAATAATATGATTAAAAAAGATAAAGCATATTTATATTTTGAAAGAACACTACTTTGTTTTGAAGATTGGTATTCTAGTGGATGCATTCAGATTGTTTGTAAATTTTTAAGTTTGCAGCTCTCATAAGATTTGTAAATATAGGTAGCATTAAATGCGCATTTTCAAAGTAATATACATTACTAAATAGTATCATATTTGAAATTATAATGCAGCAAAACCTAGCTGACATCAACAATAGGAAAGGCTGTTTTCAAAATATAACAATGATTTTAGTTAGATATACAACATTATCAAATTAGCCTCTGCATTCGCAAGTAAAATACATTGTTTGTAAATTCCGTGCTCTTAAAGGTGAGAACCCGTAAACAAAGATAAATTAGTAATTATTCTTGAGAAATATCTAGACAATTTACAGCTCTAACACAAATAAAATATAAACTAATAGTGTTAAAGCAATGGAAAAACTTAAGTGCGTCTTTAAAAATTAACCCTCTAGTGCACAGACATGTTTAGTCAAAGTTTTGGAATAACTGTTTGAAAGGTAGAACTGGAAGTGAAAAATTCAGTGCCAAAGCTGGGATGCATAAATAATAACTAAGTGTTTTTGTTTTTTGTTATTTTCATATTACATAGCCATTTATCAATAAAGTTAAGGTGTTGGTAGCTATATTGTTAAGGTCTATCCTTTTATTTCAGTATTTTAGTTTCTCACTGGTTATTTTACGAGGACCCTCCGAAACCCAGATTTGATTGCAATTGTTGGGATTAAACTCGGATGTTCTGCTTTGAATAATGGCCAATCCATTTCATCTGGCCTTTAACAATTTCAATTTCAATAGCCTCATTTATACCTTATGTATAAATGGTATCCTGAGGGACACCTAAACTAGTTCAGGAATTAGAGGAAGAGTGGCCTATGTAGGTAGTTCATGCAATAGAGGGAAGTATAGGTCGTTTGGTTTATCTTGTCTCTGGCCTAAAGAAAGAGAAAGAGATATGTTGTTAAGACAAGAAACTACTCACCCCTATGTCTCTGTTGTTATAGAGAAGGCGGGACGGGTTCGACCCTTTCAATGCAACCAATGGTGGATTGTGAACAATTAACAGTAGTTCCGACCGCCTACGTAGCGCAGTAGGTAGCGTGCTTGCCTCTGCGCGGAGGACCCGGGTTCGATCCCTGGTGCCAGCATGGGGATTTTATCCCCCCTTAATAGGGGAGAAGTAGCGCTTCTAGGTCGAGAAGGTCGTATAACGGGAGGGCTCGGGGCGCTGACCACGTCCCACCCTCTAGTACTGCACCCCACCAATGACGCATGTAGTGGACAGAGGTGGGGCACGCAGCGGCTGGGCGGCAAGCCTTGGCCCTTCATGGGCTGTTGCGCTAGGGGTTTAGTTTAGTTTAGCAGTAATTCTATCATGATTATAAATAGAAGTTCATTTAAAACTATACACCAGGTCTCCACAGCGCTTTCCATTCCAAAAGTAATGAGTTGAATTTTAACTTCAAATCATATACACACAAGCAATACTGCAGTAGTCTGACACTGAACACGACAGAAGACAAATTGAGAGGCCGATTTCCGGCGTTTGTGACCCCAAAACATCGTTTCTACCCTCAGTTCTAACTTACTGTTGGAAAAGACTTGACACTTTTGTGTTCCTCGAGCCAAGTTAACCCGCAGTTCATATAGTACCACAAGTTATAAGAAAATATTGTTTGTAAGGCTAGAAGATTATAGGAAACTTATGAAAGAACGTGTTTGGTTCCTTAAATAAGTGAATCATTTTATATGATAGTTAAGGACCCATCTGGATGCTGCACCCAACAACATTTTCACTGGAACATATCCCACAGAAGGTCTACTACCTGGAAGCATTCATACGACACTCTACGAACAAAAAATCCATACATTCACTGTTAATTATACTAGGCAATTATTCTATTCTCGCTATCTAATCCACGATTTACTTAAAAATGTCCACTAATCATTTGAGAGCTGCTTTCAGAAATCTGAAGCAAAACTAATTGTCTAAGATAATACGTTGTATTACGAGTATTGGGAAATAAAATGTAAAAGGAGGAGTGGAAGCGCATTTCCTAAGAAGATTGTTCTAGTTTCCTAAATCTTGATGTGTTGATATAAATAGTTCTACAGCAGCGTGTGCATTTTAAAGGATTTGCAATTCTCTCAGAAATAACAGACAGACACAAAGTACATATTTCAGAGCCAGAAAATCTGGACATAAACTACTTTCTGGAATGTAGTTAACAAGCTACAAATATTTTCCCTGTTCTTCACACTTGCGTATGCTATTACAAGAATTCTCTCTGAAAATAATTAGTATTAGCGATATAAGAGAATGTTACACGAGTTTCGATGTTGTTTTGACCTCTTGGACCGCAAGTTAGCTTTAAACTGTAAAAACTGGAAGAGAAGCGGTCTATCGCATAACTAACCTCACCTGCAGTATGAACCGAACAGTGCTTCTGGACTACTTTTGTAAACTTATTGCACAACCCTATTTACAACTTCGTGGCGTCGCTTACCTAGTGACGCATTGCAGAGACAGTAAGGCTAGAATTCCACTTGCGATAATTTACTGCTTTACTGAGAAATACTATATTGCATAATTTCCGCTGTAAAACATGACAGCTACCTTAACTGCTTTTCAAGACTACTTTGACGGAAGTCCGGTTTCAGGCAGTTTTAAATGTGAAGTAGAGGTACATTAAATAAATTATTTAAAATTATTTTGTTGTTTAACGACGCTGTCAATTGGCAGGATCACATCAGCGTCGCCGGTGTGCCGGAATTTTGTCCCGCAGGAGTTCTTTAACATGCCAGCAAATCTAATGACATGGAGCTGTCGTTTTTAAGCACACTTAAAAACCATCAGTCTGGGCCGGATTTGAACCCGCGATCTTGGGATCAGTAGGCCAGCGTCTAACCAACTGAGCCACCCAGACCGACAGAGGTACATTAGAAGAAGATTATCACTTTATTGTTGGTTTATCTAGTAAGTACTATAAACAAAAATGACAAGAGTGCCATTAATTTCTTCCAGACCTCAAATTCAGCGTTTCTATTCCTGCAATTTTTGTTTCCAGGATTATAGACGTGCAGATATTTCTCAACCATAATGCGGGGCCAAAAGATCTAGCTGTCGACGGGTCCGTAAACCTCACTCAGTCAATCACCTCAGTTATTAATTCACATACAAGTATTATGCAACAACTGAAATGTGCAGCACTGGTTTTCAATACGGGCACAGTGAACTACTGCCAGTAGTGCCAGGACGGGAGCAGTATGTCACTGTATTGTTTTTGGCAGTACGATCTTGAAGCAGCCCCTGGCGTGCACACAGTTTCACTAAAATACACTCTATGCAAACACGGCTCTTTTTATTCTTTATTTTGGCGGATTCCTAGTCTAACTGTCTATAATAGATGCTATGGTGACGGTATATAGATAAACACAAAAGTTGTTTTAAGATGGATGAAAATACCAATGATGTTTAATTATCGAGAGTTGCAAAGAAGGCAGCAACATTAAAAACTCCACATAAGTTGCGTCTCTGTGAAGAAAGATTATTATGATAACGAATTTAAATAATTTGCCATCAGAAAATTTGTTTTGTGCAAGTTTTGTGTTAAGAAGATGTACGAATAGAAGATGTAAAATACGAATCTTGAAGGAATGTACTGGTCACGTTGGAAAGACCATTACAAGCCGTTTTCGCTAGCCGTCGATGCAACGATTTTCAAGCCAAATTATCGATTTGCAGTTCCCACGTTAATAAGACAGTTTGAAGTAACAATACCTCACGTGGTCTAGTGGTGCCTCAAAGTCCTTTGATTTAGTCCCTTGCTGCCGATAGGCCCTGAGATACGCCTCGTTGGGTATGCGTGACTTTTGTTTAGAAAGAATGGTGCTGATTATGCTGATAAACGTCTTTTAATAAATGTTTCCAATCTCTTTACTATTTGCTCTGAAATATTGCCGACCAATGTAGATTATGAAACAAATTGAATTGTGCCCGTATTTAAAAACCTAAGAAAATGTTTTACTATAACATAAATCCCACGTTAGTAGTAAATGTATCTCACGCCAAAGAATTACGATGCGTTCACTTCGACTGGCCAGCCAAAAGTGTCTTTCCTATGAATTAAAGTGACGCTACCAACAAGCATTTTAAATTCTCGAGGCTACCTCATTTTACACTCGTTTTCGCTATTCGTTTTTTATTCAAAATTGTTATTCTGATTATTACGTTCTTTTTAAATTACTTTCTTCTGAAAATATAATTCGGTATCAACGTCAATTCTTTAATGTAACACTCAGATATTATTGCGACAGTAAACTAACTTGAGAAAATATAAGACAAAAATAAACAATAATATGTACGTAAATCAAGCATAAGTTTATGTACATATAAGGCACAAAGGGTTAAATTATAAGTAATACGGTAGCTTATTGTGTACAACCAGTAATCATTTTAGCAAACTTAAGTATCGAATTGAGAGTTTTGAGAGTTACAGATTTTGTCATGTGTACTAACATTAGTCTTGAGCAATCTTGCAGCATTTGTGTCCAACTGAGGCTTATTTGAAGCAACAGGTTGTGTTTGCTTCCTTCACCATTATGTTACAATCGTTTGAAGATAAAAAGAGGGAGGGGAGGGGGGAACTGCAACAGTCCTTGTTGTCACAAACGGACTATAATATAGAGCTCTCTTTCTACAGTTCATGAGCCGAAAACTTAGAATAATGCACGTTCTCGGCACTACGCATCCACTAGTTGTAGTAAACCACACTCTCATCAAGTGTATGTACTTCAGGTTACCTCAGACAGATAAATAATTAACACATGCGTCATGTAGATTTCTGCCAGTATCAGCATTTTTACAGATATCTAACATGTTTACAATTGATTGTTTTTCAACATAGTTTTCGCTTACCTTCTCTGCTGGTTATCTATAGTAAATACAGAACATTCTATATCAAAATTTCACTGGATATTCACGTTTAACGTCCCCTAAACAAAAAGGAAACATTTTATTAAAAAGGCGCGTATGCGCATATATGTACGTGTGTGAACAGACTAACTTGAAAATGACAAGCCGGTGATACTCCAAACGTGGATCTATCTTCAGCGTCTTACATGAATGTAATACATATTTCATTGTTTTAATTTTCTCAAAATCGGCTGTAAGGATTTTGATTAAAATACGGGTTGTTTAAGACATTTCTTTTGATTATATGACAATTGATTGAATTTTCCGGGTGTCCTCGTAACTCTTAATAGCTTTTGTCTAATTGATAAAGTATAAGTGACAGACAACACCATACTCCACAAAAATTGAAGATCAAATTGAACGACACAGTTTGCCACACTTGTGTTTGTATTCTATGTTACTGGTTTCAATTTTCAAATACATTGTGCTTTTCTGAGCTATATACCGCAATTTGATTTCTTTTTCATTTTCATGCAAGAAACAAGAAATTTCAAAGCCCTAACATACAAGAGTTTCAAAGATTTCACTACTAAATTAGTTTACCCTATTATTCTTCACCTACAATGGATAAAATATGTGCAGTGAAGGTTTAACTTTGTTAGTGAGAAGTAATTAGACGAATAAAATTTTGTATGAGTAGTTTGTAGAAAAAGAAGTAAAGAAAGTCACATAGTAATTTCTATGATTTATTGAAGACTGGCTTTGTTGAGAGCAGCATTACGTTGTAATTCTCCAGCGCTTACAAAAGTACATGTCTGGTTTTGTGCAGATCATTGCACGATACCACACCTCTTATTTGAGGTAATTTACAAACTACGAAACGCATTCAGAGATTGTTATATTATTTATATAAATATAGTGATACTATAGTGAGTATAGTAGTTCATGTCTTAAAACGACTATTACACTTATGCTTGACTTGGTTGAAATCAACCAATTATGTACATAAAAATTCCGAATTTCATACAATGACAGCTTTAATTCGCGAAAAACTTATCAGATTTCATTATAGCCTGCTCTGATATATTAACTATCACATCCTCTGCTTTCCTTAAGTTATGATCAGGTTACAAATCTAGCTGCACTGTCCTGCAGATGCGTAGCATCATTCGTAATTTGACCAATAGAGCCGCGCTATGTTTAAGCGTTAAAATTGCTGGCTCGCTTCGGTGAAGCATCTAATGCTGAAAAACATGAAATAATTCGAAGAGGAAAAGGTCCAAACATTGAATGCAATAGGAAATATGTTTGGAATCAGTTTGACCCATTCTGTATTGAACGAAATTATAAATTAACAACAGATACCTACTCTAACTTCTGACGATATCAGCATCTTAAAATATTGAAGCATCAATCCGATAATAATGGACACTGATGCTTGTAAACCTGCTTCGTTTTAAGAGGCTAGTAATTACAATACAACTTCCAAATATCTTTTCTTAGACTATGCCATTTTTACTTTCTCTACTGGTAAGTAGGGGAAGTATTGTATTCCACCCAAAAATTCGAAGTCAAGATTTCACCGGAAATACATGTTTTGAGGCCCCCTGAATCCAAAAAAAAGCATTTTTAGAAAAAGGTCCGTGTGTGTGTCTGTGTGTCTGTGTGTCTGTCAGTCTGTCAGCCTGTGGACAGCATACCTCAAAAACGAAAAGTCGGTTAGAAACCAAAGTTGGTATTTAAGTTTAATGTCGTTCAAGGATATGACACGAAGATTTTGAAGAAAATAGCCCCACCCTAAACTACCCTTGACATGGAAACCTTTTAGAAAATTTTGATTTTCTTGAAAATGGCTCTAACGATTTTGATTAAAATGTCATATGTTTGAGATATTTTTATGACAAATGAAATGTATATCTTGAATTTTCTGGCTATAGCCCCTGTAGTCGTATCTACTCTGGACTACTTTTGCATAACTGGTAAACCGTTAGAGATAGACCAAATTATGCCCTACAAAAAATGTAGATCTTCCTACAATACGCAATTTATGTCTCAATAAATTTTCTTGTAGGGTGAACCATTTCGGAGATATACCTTGTTATGTGTGTGTTTCGGAAAACTTAGAACTTTCGTGAAATGGGTCATCGTTGTTCATTTTTTTATATGTTACGTGTACAAAGAGAACGGAATCTCAAAGCTTTAAAAGATTTGACTATCGCACAAAGCCTACTGTATTCCAATATTCCCCTTGCACCTACAAGGAAATAAGCAATAAGATAATTTGTACAAATGTTTATTTTAACTAACACGAAGAAGATATAGGAATAAGAGTTTGTAAGAGTGGTTAGTACAAGAGTAGAGAACGTCATGTGAGTGCAACACATCAGATTTTTTAATTTGTAAAGTAGCTTTAAATATAAACTCGTGACTGTCAACTTCCCTAGGCTGGCGTTACTAATGAAATTAAATTGAATTGGGAATTAATATTGGTCACTATAAATTCTTAGAATTGAAATTTTGGATTTGGCAAAATATTGACACTATGTAGGTGTGAAAACAGCACCTCCAAGCCAATATGAAAAATTTAGCTAGAAAAATGCTTCAGAAGATACATGCAGTAATTTATATCAGTAATTCAGCTTGTGGTTTATGTTGGCCAACTTGCAAGTGTTACGTATGACACCAATAAACACAACTCTCTCTTCTTGGAACTAACTAAAAATGTATAATATACGTTCTACCATTGGCTGGTGAGAAACAGAGAGAGTCAATTTCTTGACCAGCCGGTATAACCTTCTTTTACTTACGTTTAAGACAAAGGATAGGTGGTGTGATAGGTGATATGTTTGATATAGCACTAAGGGGGGATGTCGGTAAAAAATATATCATCTCGAAAAGGTATTTATAACTCCTATAAAGGAAACTGAAATTTAGCGTGGTATATACTAATGCTTTTCTATATACTGTGTACCATTTCCTCAACGTTTTGGTGTCTTTCAGTTGCATTGTGAATTTTGTTATCAAAAAACAAAATAAGGTGTAATTGCTGAAAAAGTGCTGGAGATATTTCAATGCAAAACTTTACGAGTTATTTAGAATATACAATACATAATCCTGTGGAACAGAATTTTTATATGTATTCTTGTATTTGATATAAAAATAATATATTGTTACTTTAACATAATTTTTGAAAATCCATGCGAGTAAAATCTCGCCAGCATGTAAGTAAAACGTTTATTGAAATTCTGTTGGGATTATGCACTAGAACCATGCCATCGAACTGCCAAACAGGATAGCCATACGTGCCATACTTTTTCTTTGTTTCTTTACCTATTTACCCTCCCCTTAAGTAGAACATACACCCAGTGCCTTACAAGCTTACAAGCCATTGCCTATGGTCAGATGCCTGTCGGGGAGCACAGGAATCTATGGACCAGACAGAGTGAACAGCTGGAAGAGGGTGGTCAGCGAAGCACTAGGTATGGTAGTGAGGAACAGGATCATATGAACCGCCGTGATAAGGGAGAGATTGGTGGAATGATTGGCGAGGGAAACCGAAGGACCCGAAGAAATCCCGCCCAGCGCCGATTCATGCACCACGAATACCATGTGCGGGTTCCTGGGATGGAACCCGGGCCGTTTTTTTTTTTTTTTTTTTTTCTATTTATTTAAATTAGATAAAAGAAGCAATACATTGCAATTACAATCGGGTGTACAATACTAAACCATTTCTGCATTTTGTAATGTTCTTTCATTTGGTAAAGCATATTGCTGTTCATTGCATGAGGTCAGTTACCTTTGCTGGTCCTCCATTTGGTTTCATCTGGCAACTGGGCGATGACACTTCCGAGATGGTGATACCTCCATCCAGCTGGCACACTCCTTTACACAGAAGTTCATTGCATGATGTAAGTTGCCTTTGCTGGTCCTCCATTTGGTTTCATCTGGCAACTGGGCGATGACACTTCCGAGATGGTGATATCTCCATCCAGCTGGCATAATCCTTTGCTGGTCCTCCATTTGGTTTCATCTGGCAACTGGGCGATGACACTTCCGAGATGGTGATATCTCCATCCAGCTGGCATAATCCTTTACACAGAAAGGACATCTATGTTAGGGTGAAGCATCAAGAGAAAGTCACGTTTTTTCCTTTTGAGGCGCGTCCTATGTTCTGTTAAAAATCTCTCCAGGCCACGGACACTAGGAGATGGATCCTGCAACATATAGTGGATATAGCCCATGATAAGCCATATTTGGGCAAAGACGTGTTTTTTCACCTGGATATCTAGCTGCAGGATTGCCCTGCGAATGGTATTTGGGTTATCTGCCCTGGTAATGCAGCGGATTTTATTTTGTATCCACTGCCAAGTTTCGGGAATGCACGTTGTAAGACGGTGTTGAAGGGTGTCAAGGTTGTGGCATCGAGAACAATGCGGTGAATTGCAGATGTTGTGGCGATATTGTTTTTCTGCTGTGGGTACTATGGCATTGAGCATCTTGTAGGCAGAGGCCTTCCAGTCCGTCGGGATATCAGCGTAGCGAAAAACTCTCCAGATATTCTTCCAAGGAATATTGGGGTATTTAACCTCTATTGTGGGAGTAGAAGGAATACGTAACAGCAGATGACGGTAGAGGATCTTTGTAGTTGGAATTGGATCCCCAGAGACGAAATTCGCAGGTAAAGTGGTAATACATTTCACCATCCGGCGATAAATGGCATGGTTCATTAATGTTCCAGTGCTGGAGTGAAGTTGTTTGTTGTCCTTGAATTGTCCCATCTGTAAAGAAGTTCTAATTAACAGTGCTGAACATTTTTCGGAGACCTTAATGAGTCCTAGGCCTCCATTCATGATGGGACGCCACTGCTGAGATTTTGCCACTTTATATACATGTCCATTCCACAAATAATATGACACTGCCAGCTCGATGCGCTGGGAAATCTCTAACGGGATGGGCAGAATTTGGGCCAAATACCAAATCTTGGATAATCCCATGAGGTTAACATACCAAACTCTCTGGAGAATGTTAAGGTTTCTACTCAAGTTGCGCTGTAGGGAGTAACGGATGCGATTGAGTAAAGATGTCCAATTTATGTTTACCATTTCTGTGACGTTCGTGGTGATTTGGAGGCCTAGAATAGTGACGTGGTCTTTAATGGGCACATCATCCACCGTTAACGTCCGAGGCCAGGTCCCAAAAGGTATCAATGAGGACTTCTGATAATTAATCTTCGCGCAAGATGCCTGTTCATGAAACTGTAATATGTGCGGAAGTAGGAAAACTTGATGATGGTAGCGGAGTAGCAGAGTCATGTCATCGGCATAAGTCTTTATGGTGAGCAGTCTTGTCGGCACTGTAGGTGAAAATAAGTGTTTCTTCATCAATCGCACCAGAGGTTCGGTGCAAACTGTAAACAATAACATTGATAATGGGCAACCTTGTCGTATACCACTCAAAATGGGTATTGGCCTAGTAAAATATCCATTGATATGGATTCTGGAGTATGCAGACTTGTACACTAGTTTAATGGTTTGTAGGATACGATCAGAAATACCCATGTGCTGCAAGACACCAAAAATGTAATTATGGTCAATATTGTCGAATGCTCTCTCGAGGTCCAATGACAACAAGGCCGCTTCTTCCTCAGGATGTTCCTCGAGATATACCACAGCATCCCTTAATTGTATCAAATTGTGCGAGATTTTCCTGTCTGGAAGTCCACAAGTTTGTTCCGGTCCAATCAAGGCTGGCAGTACTTTACGCAATCTGTTGGCTAAAATCTTTGTAAAAATTTTAAAATCAGTATTCAGTAGTGTTATCGGCCTAAAGTTAAAATGGTGTGGTTTTATACATTTTGGAATTAAAATTACAATTCCTTCATTAAACCCTGACAAGTGGTCGCTCATGGCAAAAGTGGCGTTCATCAGTTGTAGCAGACGTTCTTTAATGATCGTCCAAAATACTTTGTAAAAAGTATAGCTAATACCATCTGGTCCTGGTGCAGAATTGTTGCTGGCTTTAAAAATCACGTCCCGAATTTCATCCATGGTTATAGGTGCGTCCAATTCATCCTTATCAGTAGGATTCACAGTTTTATTGATAACCTCAAAAAGTACTCTTTTTGAGGAATCAAGAGTAGGATGTTCACCATATTGCTGTCGGAAGTGTTCCTCTGCCCCTCGGAGAATTTCAGGCGTTGTGCGTAGTAGAGTAGCATTGGTAGTGGAAATATCACATATGAATTTACGTTGGTGTCGTTTCTTCTCCGAAGCTACATGGTACAAAGCAGCACGTTCATCATCAGTAATTGAGAGGGCACGAGAACGCACCCGTATACCATCTAAAATGGACTCCTGAATTTTACGAATTTTTAATTTTATCGCAGTTATCCTGCCACTGACGTCGTTGCCGGTGCTCTGTTGATTAGTTAAATCATGTAACAGGGCGTAATAATAGTGTTGGCTATTAGCTCGTTCGGCAGCCTTAGCCTTCCCAACACATTTGAAGAAGGACTGTATCGCTGGTTTATAAATCAAAAGCCACTGTTGAAGCTCCTGGTAGCAAGACCTGGACGCTCGTACGTTAAGGCTTTCCCAAGTTTCACGAAACTGTTGTTGTACGTCCTCATAATATAATAGAGCATTATTTAATTTCCAGTAGCTTCTACCAAGGATGGGTAAAGGAGTGGATGCTGTCATCTTCACAATTACGGCATGATGGTCGCTTATTGCGGCAGGTACAACAAGGACATTCCGGATGTTGGTTCGATGAAGGCCATTAACATAAATCCTATCAATTCGTGAAGCGGAGGTAGCACGACAGAAAGTGTAGCGAACTTCATTTCCATGTAGATATTCCCAAGTGTCAGTTAACTGCAATTCCGAAGACAGGCGCTGTAGTGCGGGTGACGGATTATAAGTTCCTCGTTGGTCCTTGGCATGTAACACGCAGTTAAAGTCACCACCCAGCAACAAGTAATTATAGCTGTGACGAAAGAAATATGGCATATCATCTGCAATGAGAGATTCACGGTCTCGTCGTTTATTGGAGCCAGATGGCAAGTACACATTCACCACTAAGATGTCATTGTCTATTACCATAGCTAAAATGCGTCCACTAGGATGTTCCTCATGATGGGTAATTCTCAAAGTCGATCTGTATATTATTGCTGTGCCCCTATTGTCAATGCCTACATTGCAAATGTAGTTATACTGAGGACCAAGGAAGTTTAAATTATCGGTGTTCACCTCTTGCAGGAGTAGGATGTCAATATCATGGCTGAAAATGAAATTATTGAGAAGTTGTTGTTTAGCAGTACTGCGTATACCATTGACATTTAAGGTGGCATAAATACGGGTATACGTCATGCAAATTAAGTAGATGAGGTAGAATAGGAACAGCCAAGAAGAAACATCAGGCATTATGATAGCGGTGTGGGAGTACCCGGGTCATTTTCGAATGATTCTTCAGTTTTCTCTTTCTTTCGGTTACCCTTGCTACTCTCCGTACGTCTCTTTTTCACGCGTGGGTCGCGGCTTCTACTATTATTGGAAATTGTGGGCACTACTTCCATATCTGTCGTTATTGGAGCTAATGCACATGTTTCTGAAGTTATATTTGAAGTTTCTGGTGTCACCTCGGAGGGTTCCTCTGCCATTGGAATAGTGGTAAAGTTCGTTATCGGGGCATCACTTTGTGCATCATCATCATCCATTAGTAAATTTTCCGCCTGTTCAGGATTGATTACCGTTTCCCTCTGTGTTTCGACCACGGTATCTTTTCCTGAAAACTGAGCTGCAGTTACTTGTTCTTTATCAGTAGTCGTCATTTCTGCCGAGGTCATAGCTGTGTCTTGTGGCAAATCCACCGGTACCCGTCTAATGGGGAAGTCTCCCTGCACTAGTTTAGACCATGTGGGCGGGTCTGTTAGACGTGGTGTCTGCGTGATTACCCTCCGTCTGGGACAGTTGTTTCGTAAATGTCCTGTTTCACTACACACCGCACATGTAATTGGTTGACCTTCATAGCTTATAAAGCTTTTATATCCGGCAATATCTATATATGAGGGAATATGCTTTTTTAAATCTATCTTTGCAGTGCGTACTCCGTTACTGATTTTGTATCGAAGCGTGGGCCCCCAAGTATCCATTGATAGTGCTAGTACTGTGCCGTAGTTTCCTAGATGTTGTCGTACAATTTCTTGGTTTAAATCTTTGGGTAAGTGGTATAATTTCACAATACGAAACCCTAGACCTGCCGTTGTTATTGTTACTTTACTTCTTTGTCCATTACTATAGGTAAAAATTGACTCACCGTTTGTGTCCTCTATGGCCCTTTTTACTCGCAGCGCTTCCTTACACTGGATGTATATTTGCCGGGTGTAGTTGTTGATCTGTATCACTTCCAGCTCCTCTTCCTCAAATCGGAATATATCGTGAATCCATTCATGTAGTTCGTATGGAGACGGTTTCGGCACATCACGATCCACAAACGTTAGTACTAATGTGTTCTTTCGTTCTATATACATTTTTACGTTACTAGAAAATCACACTTATTTAACACACAAAAATGTGTAATGAAAACCAGCGAGTTATAGCTGGTGCAAAGTCACGTAAGTTGAAGGTCGAACCAAGCGAACAAGCTCTCGCCAAAACAACCTCTCCTTACACACGCTACTGCGCGACTGCCGTTTAGGTGGTAGGCGAACGCTCTAATTCTGTTGGACAAAGTGTCGTTTCAAGATGAGGGAATGTAAGCTGTAGAAAACTTGAGTTAAAAATTTACTTGTCTTCCATTGGTGTTGAGGTATTTCAACACTAAACAACTTCAAAGCTAAGGAACTTAGACAAATCCATTTTGCCATATTGTTCAGGGCCTTCCAAAAGTGTACCAGCAATATTTTCAGGACAGTCCCGTAGCTTAGTCGGTAGAGCATCTGCCTAGTGTATAAGAGGTCCTAGGTTTGATTCCCGGCTTCAAGACTGGGAATTTTCCATTAACTAGGATTATTTCCCATCCTCTTTATGGTCTGGAGTATGAATGGGTTTTATTATTTTATATAAATGAATCCAAAGTAATGGAAACCCGAAGATCAAAACCTCCGTTATGCGAGTGAATGTCATTGCTGTGAAGTAGTTTTACCAACCTTCGATGTTGAATGCGGCTTATAAATGGAAGATTCAAAAGAAAAACTTTCGGGAAACTGACACTCAAAACAGCAAGAAATGAAAAAAAATGACAAACTGTTTTAAACAGGCAGTAAAAGGACTGAGGCACAGTAAGATATATTGCTGTTTAAATTATTTTTAATATTCATAGTGATGATAAAAGCACAAAACTAATACAATCCCAATACTATAAACTATTCTTAATAAAATGAAAAAATGCAATTATTGAAAATTTTTGCGTACATTTATCCTTCTTCTTCTCACCCGCCATATGAGAAAATGAATGAATGAAAAACAATATAAAGTATAAATAGGTTAAATTTATAAATTGATTCGAAGAGTTCTCACGTCTTTTGAGCAATATTTATGCAGTGTTAGTATTCCTTTATTTTAGTTTTGTATTCTTTTTAACCACTAGCAACAGGTCAAACACTAAACAAATGATAGCGGGAAATGTATTAATGAAGCAATTAAGCGAAACCTTTTAATTAGATGTAATGCTAACGACAGTTAACTCCTCACATCTGACCCTAATCGACGGGCGGAAATAGGAGGAGGTGCACTAACTTTACTGAACTAACTTTAACTCTAGAGAATTAATTTACTGCTTTTTGACTCCTCTAAGCATGTAACGCCGCTGATCTCAGAGCAGAAGTTGTCAACGTACTTATCCTAACTCGCAACCCTTTGAATTGCATGCTCATCCTTCATCACCCCTAGCATATAACTCTTTTACAGAGTAGCTTTAGCATTCCATTTATCCAGAGCTTCCCTGCACACACTTGCTTCTACGGGAGTTCTGGAGTCAACGAGGCAAAGTCGATAAAGCATAGGTATATGCCCTACTGCATCGTATAGGAACGCCTAGAGTATTGGCATTAATAAAAGGGGAAATATAAACTAAGGAAAAAAGAATAACTACTCTTTATACGAGAAACTGTGGGGCGTTCATTTCATATGCAATGTGCACATTTATTCCTTTTGTGAGCCAAACTACCGCTGAAACTTTTCTCTGAAGTGCGATTAACCCTAGACTGGAGTGTAAATGATAGCCGGCTTGGTATATATTTCCTAGCAGTTAAGTCTCCCTGGGCATGCTGTAATTAAGGGTAATGAAGTTACTGATGCTTTAGCAAAGAAGGGCTGACTGGAGAAATTTATCGGAGCTGTTAATGTGCAAGACATCTCTAAAAGCTCTGTGAGGGCAAACGTCAATTTAATTTTTGTGAAGAAAGACAAGGTGCATATCAGATACGCCCATTTTACACGAATAAAAGCAAGAAAGGATCATAATAAAAATTATCTTAATTTCAAGGATGAAGTCAATAAGTTAGCATTATGGATTATATCGGTAACTGCGAGGTGTGGGGTCATTTCTGCAACTAAATTTTAATCCTACCACTGTTAACCCTTATTACAGAACTTATGACCACCACTGCTAACAACATTTCTGAGCAATCTTCAAAACAAATTTATTTTAAAATTGGCTATTATCTCTTGTCATGTTTATAAAGGTAATATTTAACATTGTTTAACTACTCTGTTTTATATTTATACATCAATCACATTACATATTACTTATACTACCAACGGGTAAGGGGGTGCTTTATGACCAACACTGGTAATAAAATTCTTGAACAATTTTTTAACAAATTTGTTTTGAAATTGGGTATTATATCTTAAAAATTTATTTTGCAGTTTAACGATGCTGTCAATTGCCAGGATCAGCGACGCCAGTGTGCCGGAAT
The DNA here is from genome assembly GCA_030765045.1 of Tenodera sinensis. Lineage (NCBI taxonomy): Eukaryota > Metazoa > Arthropoda > Insecta > Mantodea > Mantidae > Tenodera > Tenodera sinensis. The sequence goes on along the minus strand of CM060965.1, from coordinate 141,407,347 downwards.
TTCGTCCCGCAGGAGTTCTTTTACATGCCAGTAAATACGCTGTCGATCTTAAGCACACTTAAAAACCATCGGTCTGGGCTGGATTTGAACCCGCGACCTTGGGGTTAGCAGGTCAGTGTCTAATCAACTCAGCCACTCAGAGCGATTGTAGTATATCTTGTGATATTTATAAAGATAATATTTAACATGGTTTAGCTATTTGTTTTACTATTTTACATGAATCACATTTGGTCGCCAGGTGGATACTTTATGACCACTTTGACATTTCATTGCTTTAAAAAAAAAAATTGAAGCAGAATTACGCAATGTAGTAATAATAGAAACAGTTGTTTACAGTTACTATTATCTGCACGTCTTGAATAAAAACATTAAAAGCAGGAATTTTAAAAATTACAGAAAGTGGACATAAAGTACCCCTCTCCCCTGTTGGTGTTGCTAGGGGTAATTTAGAGACTTTTCCAAATTAGGGTAAACCCATTTTGAAATCTTATTTCTCACCAACGAAATTAGACAAATACAATTTTTTTTGTTTATGTTTCAACAGGCATTGAAAAAGGATATCAACATGTTCATCGTTCTAGTATGTGTTTACAAACAAAGTAAGTGGTTACTGAGGGGCTATTGGAAAGTGAAGAATGTTGTCCAACTTCAACATCTTTGTAGGTTTGAGTATGGGACACCACCACCAGTAAAGGTAAGAATAACAAGAATCTACAACTTTGTTTTATAACAGTGCAAGCGTAGCCCACGAAAAAGGCAGGCTGCGGCGCAAATTTCAGTGACCTAATTCTCCTAGTCTCCTAGCCCAATAAAGTAGAACCACAATCGCCTAATACATCCATATTCTAAACAACTAACAATTGCTCGTTGAATTCATTCAAAAGATACAGTTTCTTCACTATGGTGCACAATATTAGCAAAGCATCACACTACTATTACTACGTAACTCCGATTCGCACCGCAGCCTGTCTTTTCGTTAGCGATGAGTACAAGATAGTAACATTGGGCTAGGCACACAACAAAGGACGGACGGGGCCAAGCTATTTCATAACACATGCCGTGTCGGTGAGTGGACAAAAATGTTCAGGGCCGGACAGCCTTGCGGAACTGTTGTGTGTGCGTGATTGTAAATAATCGAAGAGGTAGAAACAAAAAAGGTGCTGAGTTACTGTTACATCTACACACACGACTTTATCAGTGTGTCAGTGAGTGCAAGACAGCTGTGAATCATAAGAACATTCAACGAGCATCGGGAGTGATTACGTCGACGTAATTAGTGCATGAGAGACATAGGAAGTGAAGGGCACTAAAAGGACTGAACAAGGTTATGAGAAGTAAACATTCTGACTTCTAATAGACCAAAGAACTGTAGACTGTGTTAACGACGAGAAGAAGACTGTGTTTTATGGCAAAATTTTACATGATAATAATGTGGTTGAAAAATTACCGGACGGATTTTGTTATTGTTTACATTCACGTGCATGCAACAGTCGCACGAGGCAGCCTGGCACTGAACGTGTTTGCGCGCTCGCCGGCAAGGCATATGGTGTGCGGTAGCTTGGCCCCTCCGTTCTTTCTTGAGCGCCGAGCCCATGTCACAATAAATGTTGAAAGCTTGGTCGGAAGAAGAAAAGTTCTGCTAATAACAAGAGTATTGAAACAGTAATTAGTTTTTGCACTATCCTCAAAGAAGTCAGTGAGGCATGTTTTTCATGACATTGGTATCATCAATGTTCATGGAATTGTACCGGGTAACAAATGGAAGCCCTACATTCTTAGACTTCTCCACACACTAAATGGTGTAACTGCAATTTTACGAATTGATAGGACGAAGAGGAAGCGCTGCGGAGTTTTTGCCTTGATCTCCCAATATAAACTCCTAGAATCCTACATTTGCTGAACTTTAAAGAACACAGGTACGCCACAGAACCACAAACACTGGAGCAAATAAGAGATAAGGTTAATATGCCAGTAATTGTATTCCATTTCTAACAATGCAGAGGATATGTCGTTGTATTTGATTTCGTTGTTGGGACTGTGCTGTGACAGAAGGTGGTCAATGTGACCATGCACGTACTTAAGGCAGTTAAGGAATAAAACACAACAAAAGTGTAGTTTTGTCTCATTTCGTCGATGGGATATAAAGTTTCAAACCACGTATACATCAATTTGAGACCTTCTATGTTAATTTCCCGTGTGGAGATGCCACCTCCATCGGGCGCCTCCCCAGGTGGCGGATAGGGGAACGCTCACCAGATATGGTGGGTACCGGGGCGGACCAAAGGTGAAGACCACAGCGGCAGCCTTCGACGGAGATAATAGTATATCGGTACGGCGAGGATGGCGGAAGTGGCAACCTGTCTCTCAAGGGAAATTTGGGGGAAACCGTTGCCTTGCGGTGAAGAGGGATCTTCAAAGGCTAAGGGAGGCAATCCCAACAGAAAAACAGCATGCTTGGAGGCTTATGGTGGCAGTCCCATCACCAAGCTCGGGTGCTGTGGGCCAATAACTCGGACACCTTAAATTAAACTATTAAAGAAACATCAACAAGAAGAAAACAGACTGGTTTAAAGTTGACGACTTTTGGTCTGAAAAGGTTAACGAAAGCGGGGTTTTTGAATGTAAGAACTCCGCGGAAAAGTGGAAGACTAAGGCAGGCGGTAGCGTGCATGAAGAATCAATTGAGAGAGAAGCATTGGAGTAGAACCCGCAGGAAGAGAGGAAGTTTCCGACAAACATGGCGAGGATCTGTCCAAATGGAACCAATGGAAGAAGAGCAGACCTGGAGTGGGGTGAAGAGGATGACCGTCAGTAGGACCAGATGGTGATGCTTTGTTGATGCCCTATGTTCCACGAGGGACAACAGGAATTAATACTACAAAACATGCAATACTATATTAATGAACTTGTCATTGGAACTGAGCTACTTGAAACTCCTTTTCTTTTTAAAATAAACAAACATGAGCAATGAGCAGGCATAAGGTTCGTAAATAGCTGCCTGGAACTTACTGATGCACAAGTAAATACCGTCTGGTAAGTGAAGTCTGCTAAAGCCACCAGACTAAACAAGGAATAGAATGGTTTCACTATGACGTCTTTGCGTAAAGAGCAGTAACAGTTCATCTTAATTTTCTGCCTTTAATGCTTAGAAATTCCTATGCCTAGTAATGAACAACAGGTCCCATGCACTATACTAAGTTAATACATTATTCATTTTGTAATGTAAAAACCGAAAATAACGAGTGAATGGCTGTATCTTCATAATATAAACGGTTTATTTTTATCAGCCTTTTCTGCGTATTTGTATTGACATTGTCTACTTTGGACCCATATTTTGTATATTTAAATGATAGAAAAATAATGAGATACTCATGTTATGTATTTTGATAAACCTCTTATTTTATTTGTTCTTTTAAAATATTATATTATATTTGCAAGTCATATAAATAGCTTTCTATAGCTTCCTAATATTATGTCTAACTTTATATTTAGTTTAATAAGCAGTGGATCTTCTTTTACCAAAATCATTTTTATCGCGCTTTATTGCTTATTCTGTTACTTCGAAATAATACACCGTAAGCAAGGGTATTGTTGTTCATTGTAAAAGCAGAATAATCGCTTCCCATACTAAAAGGTTGGCTCCATAGCAAAGCCGATCATGCATTTATAGATTACACAAGAAGCTGGGACTTTTCTGAACCCATTTTACATAACAATTATGATTTGACATACTTAAAAGTATAATATCAAAAACAACCAGGGGCGTGGGGCAGTGGATGTGAGAGATTTATTACATAGTCAGTAATTTTCCTCAAATTGATGTTTATTATACATGTTTGGAGTATAATCGTTTTAATGACGTAAAAATCAAAGTCTCCTAAACATTATGATTTGACTTGGCGCCGATCTGCACTAGTTGTTGGCGGTATGTTTCGAAGAAAGCTTGGGTTTGTAGCATTGTCGTCAGCTGCAAGGAACTGGTGTCATGTGCTTGACTCACGGTATGTACCGAGTGAAAGTACAACCAGCTTCAAATGTTTTCCGAGTAACATGCTCCTAGCCGCGGGGGGAAGCCAGGATGGCTTATCGATTAGTTACGCCAGGTAGTCTCAAAGGTCGGCTTGCCAGCTCATAGCTGTCTACAGTGGTGATGGGTGTAATGTATTTGTAAGTCCAAAGAGAATAATTCGCTTACACTTACAGAACAAATTTGCAGCGAGGATACAAACGAAATGTTAGGCATTAGAGGCATCATGTCACTAAATAACGATATTAAATTTAAAACCTTTAAATAATTTTAATATATCACGTTATTGTAAGCTATTTATGGACACACATGGATGCGCGCTGCAGAATTTGCAAATTGGTTTAATTCAGTGAACATGAAATCATGTACCTACTTCACCTGAAATTTCACATTGAAGTTTAAAATATTCAATGGCTGTTTGTCTAAAATAGCAGGAAAACAGAACTTGAAAGGAAAACGAAAATTTAGCGTAACACAAGTAATGGAACTACTGCAAATCGCAAAAGAGCATGGTCCAAAAGCTAGAGGCATCAACCACTATAGGTTACGACGTAGCCGGTTTATCGATTATTATTATTATTATTATTATTATTATTATTATTATTATTATTATTATTATTATTATTATTATTATTATTATTATTATTATTATTATTATTATTATTATTATTATTATTATTATTATTATTATTATTATTATTATTATTATTATTATTATTATTATTATTATTATTATTATTATTATTATTATTATTATTATTATTATTATTATTATTATTATTATTATTATTATTATTATTATTATTATTATTATTATCATCATCATCATCATCATCAGCACTCCTGTTAGTATTAGTATGAACGAGGAATACATCATATGCATTATTCTGTTTAAGGAATTGTTTAAACTATTTCTTAAGCACCATTAATTCTACCACCAAAAACAATGTTACTTGCTTAAATACGCACAGAAAAGAAAGTGCTGATTTGTTTCAATAGAATGACATTGATTATTTAACTTCTTGTCTGCTCCCCGCTGACCACACATCAGAGGAACACAGAGAAAATGAAATTACTGGTGAAGCCATCCTGGACAGGGTGGGCTGGGTGGGGCAAGTAATTCATAAGACAATTTTTCGTCTCTTTCACCTGCACCCTCTCGTCCATCGGAAAACATTTGCAGCCAGCTATACATGTCATGTTAAGAATCGCGTTAACATAATAGCATTTATGCTCGCGAATAGAGAGTAATTTGTAATTCACTATTGAACAATAATGGACATTTGAGCACGATTTGACCAATTTGTTACTTACTATTTAAGCAAATGTAGATTAAGGTTCTCGCGGATTCTGTGACGAAGGTACTCGTATGTACACAAGCATTGTACATCCAAGGGGTCACGAAATTAATAAGAGCTATGTATGTTCCGTGAGAGCTACGGTAGTAAACAAAGTTTCGTTTCCGTGCCATTGTTATATCAGGAGTTGTTTGATCGACAAACTCAACATAAGAAGCTTCCAAACATTAAACTTTCTCTAAAAATCAACATGTAGCTAAAGCTCCAAAGCCCACAGTCAGTATTACGGCGAACATTAAAATATGTGTAAGGCACTTCAATATCAATGTTTATGAAAGTGAACCTTGGCTGTGTCGTAATGTTTCAAAGAAATGTTTTTCGTTCTTTTTTGAAAAGAAAAGGGGGCCCGGAATTGCTGCGGTTACGAAGATTTAAATAACATTTATAAGGAAGCCAAGAACATAACTATTCTTGTAATTCCATAATATGCGAAAAAAAAACTAACTACAAGAATAGTTTTCATTGAATAAACATCTCAAACTATCAGTTGAACAGTGTAACAATGAAGTGAAAAAGAAGAGAAGGTTCTTTACTTATTGTTTACTTATGAGCTGTATGTCTTCTAGTAAAACAGGCACTTGCTTTTCATGGTCACAATGTGAATGAAAGATTTTCAAATAGAGGCAATTATATTTAGGATGAAATGAATGATTTATAACACTTCTCTGAAACAGCACATGGTCCCCTGAAAGTAATGGTGCAGAACAACTCTGCACCTTTCGTTACTTAAATGCCGAAGAGCTTAGGTTGATCCCTATTTTAACGAATTTTACAATATTAGTTGGGTGACTTATCTGAGTGTGAAAGGCTACGCCAGTGATCTGAAGGCATCCCCTAGCACATTATTGCATAAACCAGGAGTAGATACACATATTTTAGTGACGCTGAGTTTACACCCTGTTACGGTAAGCCTGCGTTTAGAATTAACACATTTTCCTTTTGTAATGCTCTTAACCAATGAAATATGTTTATCAGGAGTGACATGTTCAACATTTACAATACTGTTAACCTTAAGTCAGGGCACAAAAGCCCTTCTGGGCCCAGAACTGCCACCAGGCCCCTGCGCCCCCACCTTTGTTCAACAGAGGCACCATGATTGGGGTGCTTGACAAAAATTGCCATGCATTTTAAGTGTGATACACCGAAAAATATCCAGAGTTAATATTCTTGACTGCAGTACTTGGCGACATACTCGATTGACCACCCCTGTAATTTTATGCGGAAGTTGACACAAGAATCCTGCCAGTTACTGGCACTGATTTTTGTAAATGCTTTAATGAAAAGAATTCTGTAAACTATAATACACATGTGTACACCGGTTGGGGAACGCTTTACTAGATATAATTTTATTGCTAAAAGCGAGTTAGATTAGCCTTTACCTAAAAAAAGGGATAGATCCTGAGGGACTAATATACTAATCTGTTTGTTTACGTGACCCCAATCAATTGTATAACACAATCGTGAATGCGGCATAATATATACATGTACGGCCCTGAAGCCAATGGGATTGTCAACTTTGTAAGTATAGTGCGAAACTGCTTGGAAACAACCACACCACTTCCACCACCACCACCACCACCGCCATCACCACCGCCACCGCCACCACCACCGCCACCGCCACCGCCACCGCCACCACCACCGCCGCCGCCACCGCCACCACCGCCGCCGCCACCGCCACCACCACCACCGCCGCCGCCACCACCACCGCCGCCACCAACAACACCACCGCCGCCACCGCCACCGCCGCTCCCAGCCCCACCACAGCAGCCACCACCGCGACCGCCACCGCCGCTGCCACCGCCGCGGCCACCAACACCACCACCATTTTAATAGTAATAATAATCATAACAACATTCATATCAATAATAAAAACCTGAACTACTTCCCAAGCAAATTCAGATTGTCAGCCAATATTTAGAATTGAGCACGCGGTCATTCTTGGAATTGCTTAAGAATTAATGGTGACTATTTACGAACTCCTGTTCATTCAGCCTCAATAAAGGAAAATAAATTGCTAAATTCAGCGCAATCTGAGTCCACAATGACTACTTCTGAGAAATTAAGCAAATTTGAACTAATTAACTTTATTTCTTCCTTAATGATTTCTCACTCCTTAAGTTATATGGCGTAGTGTTGATTTTTCTTAAACGATTGCTGGATCTAGTTGCTAAATCGTTAGTTTTGGGCTCGATAACATTTTAAAACTTTCATTACTATATTTGCTGGAGGAGAGTTATAATTGATTTGGTCAGAAAGTACAGAGTATTTATAAAGTCACTTACCATTTTCCACTTAAAGAGTCTTTTATAGACTATAAAAAACCTGAACATACATATATTTAGAAATTTTGAACACAACTGCACTACTTTTCAACCTAATGACCCTGAAAATTTAAGCACAAGTCCTATTGATTCTCTGAAGCGTGAAACACCCTTGCTAATATATCTGGCGTTATCTGTTCCGCAGCAGTAAAAATGTTATTTTCCATTTGTTAAAGGCCATTGATTTTCACCTGATACACCTTGGATTTTATTAAGCCCCAGACTAAAGAGTCCATTGGCGTCAAACAAGGTGAAAAGGGGGTCCAAAGTTTGGCACGGCCAATCCATCTCCCAGGAAAAGTATCATTCAGGTAGTCCCGGACAGTTCTGCCAAATGGGGAGATGTTTCGTCTTCTTGTTAAGCTACAGAATCCAAAATGCCATCTCGTATCAACTGTGCCTCCAAAAACTGTTGCTCTAAGTCAAGGAAGATGATGTCAGATAATGTTCGCTTAGTCAACATTAGGGTCCATGCACTTGTTTTGTGATTCCCATCCACACATTTGCCTTTGGCGAGACCCTTTCCTATTCCTGAAATTAATTTGGCTTTACAATCTTCCCAAATCCACGTATATTTTTCTTAAACAATTTTCCCTGGCAACTGGGTAGCTGATGCAATACGAAAATTACTCAAAAGCAACCAGATTTAATATCTGAATTTTCCCTTTCTCGTTACTGTGTATTTAAATGTTGATATTTCATCTTGGCCATATCTAAGGTCTTGGTTTAGTGTAAAATGAATTACCTTGGTTATGTAGCAACCTTCGTGTACCGTCCACTTTGATGCCACTTAGTTTTGGCGGAATGTGCATTTTGGCATCTTGGAAATGGTGTCTGCTTTTTAGTGTAAATGCACTTCTTTGTGACACAGCAGGATAGCCAGTTTTATTCCCCTGCCATCTACTTAGGTAACTTATTGATAGATTGTCTTAGAGGTTTAATCGCCTTGCTATTGCTACTGTTTTATTTATATGTATTTTGCTCTGCGGGTGAAAAAGTTATGTTACAGAATACGCAACTGTGTACTTACTCGGTGTCTAAGAAATTACAACAAAACCACAGTCAAGTTACAGTATACGAGACTTGAATCCGCGACACCCGAATACGAGTCAAAGATGCTGCCGCCTCAGCCACATCACTCGGTAAAATATGAAATTGCTAACTGGTGTACAGCGGCTTTACGTTGCAGCATGTGGCAGACTAATTAACCTTTATGTTACGATTTTCGCACATTTGCATGTTCCAAATGTGAAACAATATTCACTAGACATTTACCTTCGTAATTGTATGTAGGTGATAGCAATATTGCATAAATGGACTTGTTTGTTTCTGGATATTGTAGTAGCGAGATGTTGATGGAAAGAGTGAGTAAGTGAGTCAGTGAGTAAGTGAGTGAGTGAGTAAGTGAGTGAGTGAGTAAGTGAGTGAGTAAGTAAGTGAGTAAGTGAGTAAGTAAGTGAGTGGGTAAGTGAGTGAGTGAGTAAGTGAGTAAGTGAGTGAGTAAGTGAGTAAGTGAGTAAGCGAGTGTGTAAGTGAGTAAGTGAGTGAGTGAGTAAGTGAGTGAATAAGTGAGTGAGTGAGTGAGTGAGTAAGTCAGTAAGTAAGTGAGTGAGTGAATAAGAGAGTGAGTGAGTGAGTAAGTGAGTGAATAAGTAAGTGAGTAAGTGAGTAAGTAAGTGAGTAAGTAAGTGAGAGGGTAAGTGAGTGAGTGAGTAAGTGAGTAAGTGAGTGAGTAAGTGAGTAAGTGAGTAAGTGAGTAAGTGAGTAAGCGAGTGTGTAAGTGAGTGAGTGAGTAAGTGAGTGAATAAGTGAGTGAGTGAGTAAGTCAGTAAGTAAGTGAGTGAGTGAGTAAGAGAGTGAGTGAGTGAGTGAGTAAGTGAGTGAGTGAGTGAGTGAGTAAGTGAGTGAGTGAGTAAGTGAGTAAGTAAGTGAGTGGGTAAGTGAGTAAGTGAGTGTGCAAGTGAGTAAGTGAGTGAGTGAGTGAGTAAGTGAGTGAGTGAGTGAGTAAGTGAGTGAGTGAGTAAGTGAGTAAGTAAGTGAGAGGGTAAGTGAGTGAGTGAGTAAGTGAGTGAGTGAGTGAGTAAGTGAGAGAGTAAGTAAGTGAGTAAGTGAGTAAGTAAGTGAGTGGGTAAGTTGAGTGAGTACGTGAGTGAGTGAGTAAGTGAGTAAGTGAGTAAGTGAGTGTGTAAGTGAGTAAGTGAGTGAGTGAATAAGTGAGTGAGTAAGTCAGTAAGTGAGTGAGTGAGTAAGAGAGTGAGTAAGTGAGTAAGTGAGTGTGCAAGTGAGTAGGTGAGTGAGTAAGTGAGTAAGTGAGTGAGTACGTGAGTAAGTGAGTAAGTAAGTGAGTGAGTGAGCGATGGGTGAGTAAGTGAGTGAGTAAATGAGTGAGTGAGTCAGTAAGTGAGTGAGTGAGTAAGTGAGTAAGTGAGTAAGTGAGTGAGTAAGTGAGTAAGTGAATGAGTGAGTAAGTGAGTGAGTAAGTGAGTGAGTAAGTGAGTGAGTGAGTGAGTAAGTGATTAAGTAAGTGAGTAAGTGAGTAAGTAAATGAGTAAGTAAGCGAGTAAGTGAGTGAGTAAGTGAGTGAGTAAGTGAGTAAGTGAGTAAGTGAGTGAGTAAGTGAGTGAGTGAGTAAGTAAGTGAGTAAGTAAGTGAGTGAGTAAGTGAGTGAGTGAGTAAGTAAGTGAGTGAGTAAGTGACTGAGTGAGTAAGTGAGTGAGTGAGTCGGTGTTGTTTAGGGGCCTATCGACGACAAGGTCATTTGGGCCCATCAGTCATCGATATACGTAGACATGGTTTGCATGCACTTGTTAAATAGTCAAAAAGATCCTTTTCTCATAATTCCGTAAACTGATGAAATTTCGGAATTCCGCGTGAAGTTTTCATGATCCCCACTTAGAACCAATGTCCAATACGACTCTTGACTGCAGTTTTGGCCGAGTTTGCCCCAGTTGACTCTCAGTGTACCCTGTTTAACTGCCTCGTTAACTTCGAAACTGGAACGTGATGCATACATAAGATTGATTCTCGCATTGGCTTCCAGCATACCTAAGAAAAAACTGATGTGTTGCACTCACATAACTTCCTCTACTCCTGTACAAACCATTCTTACAAACTCATATTCTTATATCTTCGTGTTAGTTGAGATAAACATTTGTAGAAATTATCTTATTGTTTATTTTCTTGGCACAAGGAGAAAGTGGGAATACAGGAGAAAATGGGAATGGATCGTCAAATCTATTAAAGTTTTCAAACTTCATTCCCTTTTAACGGTTAACATAAAAAAACGAATGGCGCTGTTCCATTTGACAGAACTATAACTTATACAGAACTAACAGAAATAAGGAATATCTCCGAAAGGGTTCACTTAAAAAAAAGGAAAGAAATTAAGCATAAGTTGTGTAGTTTAGTAAGGTACACATTTTTGTATAGTAAGATTTAGTCTATCTCTTACGGTTTATTAGTTATTTAGAAGTCATACAGACTAAACACGACTACATAGGCTATAGCCAGAAAATTCAAAATATGAATTTCGTTTGTCATAAAAATATCTCAAACTTTTGGCATTTTAATCAAAGTTGTTAGTCATTTTCAAGAAAATCAAAATGTTCGAAACCTTTTCCATGTAAAGGATGGTTTACGCTGGAGGAATTTTCTTCAAAATCTTCGTGTCGCATCCTTGAAAGACATTAATCTTAAACACGAACTTTGGTTTTTAACCAACTGTTCGTTTTTGAGTTATGCTGTCCATAGACTGACACAGACACATACAGAACCTTTATATAAAAATCTGATGTGTTGCACTCACATGACTTTCTCTACTCTTGTACTAACCATTCTTACAAACTCTTATTCCTATATCTCCTTCGTGTTAAGATAAACATCTGTACAAATTATCTTCTTGCTTATTTCCTTGTAGCTGCAAGGGGAATATTAGAATACAGTAGGCTTTGTGTGATAATCAAATCTTTTAACGCTTTGAGATTCCGTTCTCTTTGCACACTTATAAAAAGTGAACAACGATGTTCCGTTTCACGAAAGTTTTTAAGTATTCCGAAATTGACACACATAACAAGGAATATCTCCTAAATGGTTCAACCTACAAGAAAATTTATCGGGATATAAATTGTGTATTTTAGCAAGATCTTCATTTTTGTATAGTATGATTTGTCTATCTCTAACGGTTTACCAGTTATGCAAAAGTCGTCCAGAGTAAATACGACTACAGGGGCTATAGCCAGAAAATTCCAGATATACATTTCATTTGTCATCAAAATATCTCAAACATATGACATTTTAATCAAAATCGTTACAGCCATTTTCAAGAAAATCAAAATTTTCGAAAAATTTTCCATGTAAAGGGTAGTTTAGGGTAGGGCTATTTTCTTCAAAATCTTCGTGTTGCATCCTTGAAAGACAATAAACTTAAATACCAACTTTGGTTTTTAACGGACTTTTCGTTTTTGAGTTATGCTGTCCACAGGCTGACAGACTGACAGACTGACACACAGACACCTACACGGAACTTTTTTTAAAAATGCTTTTTTTTGGATTCAGGGGGCCTCAAAACATGTATTTCTGGTGAAATCTCGACATCGAATTTTTGGGTGGGATACAATACTTCCCCTACTTACCAGTAGAGAGAGTAAAAATGCATCTTTTGGATTCAGGAGGCCTCAAAACATATATTTCCGGTAAAATCTCGACAGAGAATTTTTGAGTGTATACCCCGATTTTATGGTAATACCTTGTGAATTTATCTTTATTGTGAATAAGTTTTTGTAGCTTGTAAACCGCAAGAAATGGACGAAAACTTACTATACGAAAGTATAGAAATTGTTGCATCACACCGTTAATAAATTAAATTTTTTATGTTCTTACCCATTTTAAATATATTTTTTCTTATCGGCATGAACTGTCAAATATTTTATAAGTTTTCAACTTCACTGTTTGTTTTTTTTTTTTTTTTTTTTTTTTTTTTTTTTTTTTTTTTTTTCGGGTCATGCAAGAAAATGGAATTTCAAAACAATGACTTAAAGTATTTGACCAATGCTTAAGCACTAAGCATTCCTTTATCACCTAATGAAAACATATGTATAAGAAAACCATTCCACAAATGTTACTCTCGCTTATTATGAAGTAGATAGAGAAGACTTGTTTTTCTAATAAACACACCTACTAGAATAGAGGACATAAACTGCTCCAAGTGCACTTGAAGTGTAACATCATTCTGGATTTAAAACGTAGTTACTGTATTTTGCCAACATACACCCCACCATTTGCAATAATGACATTTTATAGTACTTATAAGCTACACTGTTAGAACTGAAGTTTATCAGATATAAGAAGAACTTAATAACATCTTGCAAACGCCACTGAAGCCGTTCACTCGGGGACAAAGTAAACAACGCACGTTTTATAGCAAACGTCACTGCTACATTTAATTACAGCACTGCAAGGGGAATGGAGCACCTCTGGGCCCACTTTATTCCTTCCTCCGGCAACGCATTAGCGGAAATTAAATACTTGGTGGTCCTGTAAATCTGGGATAAGTCCTGAGGATCAAGTCCAGCCACAGAGAGAGACAGAGAGACAGAGAGCATCTTCCTGTCTCCATGAACTAGAAGTTAGTGGCAGGGTTCAGAAGAATCCGTCCTTGGGTATTACAAACTGCAACAACTTCGGACGATTTCAAAGTTTCTCCATTATTCTCTTCTACTATTGGAGAGGATCCAGGACAAATGAAAATCTATAGGCTTTGGTTTACTAATGGATATTGTATGTCCAAATATGAAGTTTACATTTCAATATCCATGTACTACATATGTTTCACTTTCTCTGCTGCTACAATGAGTAGGGAAAATATTGTAGATTCGATGTCGAGATTTCACCGGAAATATATGTTTTGAGGCCCCCTGAATAAAAAAAACACATTTTTAGACAAAAGGTCCATGTGCATCTGTGTGTGTATATATCTGGGACACCATAACTCAAAAACCAAGAGTCGTTAAAAACCAAAATTTGTATTTAAGTTTAATATCTTTCAAGGATGCAACACGACGATTTTGAGGAAAATTTCTCTACCCTAAACTACACTTAACTTGGAAAAGGTTTCCAAAATTTTGATTTTCTCTAAAGTGGCTCTAACAATTTTGATTACAATGCCGTATACTAGTATTGAAGATATCTATATACGAATTAAATGCATATTTTGAATTTGCTGGTTGTAGCCCATGTAGTCCTGATCAGTCTTGATGATTTTTGCATAGTTGCTAAACCGTAAGAGACAGTCCAAATCTTACTATACAAAAATGTGGACCTCATTAAAACACACAAGTTATGCCCAAATGCACTTTTTGTGGACTGAACATTTCGTAGATATTCCTTGTTATTTGTGTGAGATTTGCAAAACCTATACTTTTCTCAAATGGAAGGTCGTTATTAACTTTTTATCTCTTGGCCAACAAAGACAACGGAATTTCAAGGCCTTCTTATCAGAAGGTTGCTATAGCAACCTGCTTTAAAAGATTTGATTATCGCTTAAAGCCTAGTGTATTCCCATATTCCACTTGCACATACAAGAAAATTAGCAATAAGACAACTGCTGCAAATCTTTAGCTGGACCAACATGCAGAAGATAGAGGAATAAGAGTTTGCAAGAATAGTACACGAGCAGAGAAAGTCATATGAGTATAATACCTCAGATTTTTTCATAGCTTCACCCTTTTGCTCACGTTAAGACTAACTGTTGCTCTTTGACTCCATAGTGCATTTTTCACATCATATGAATACAAAAGCACTGATGGTGAAAGTTTAAGAATAATCACTCATATTTGCAAATAATTTATGGAAATTTGGAGCAAATTTTAATTTTTAGGGGTTAATTTGCCGCGGCCCCCCCCCCTTGGAAGTTGGTGAACTTAATGTGCAGCCAGTTACTATTAAACTATTATTTTAATTTTGATGTAAAGAACAATTTTTATTTAGTAGATTTTAATACGGTTATCTGCAACAAATATTATAAATTTTTACTATAAAATAATGATTTAATATTATGTGATTGCAAATTTACAACATGTGCCCCCCCCTGGAAAAAAGTCTGCCTACACTTATGTATATTACAGAAATTTACAAATCACACCAAGAGATGTTATACCACACACCAGAACATAAATAAAAGCTTTTCATTAGTTACGCTTTTACGAAAACAAAGATAGGGGTGCTTAGGCAGTAACTAATTAATATATTTTAAAGACGAAGAAGGTTCTAGTTTAGCCATAAAAGAGAAAGAATAAACAAAACAAAAAGGGCAGTAATAAAAGTTAATTCTATAATTAATTAATAGTTTCATTTTTACCAGGTGCATATCTAATGCGGAATAGCATTTGGAAGCTAAAAAACATATCAGAAGACACTGCTGTAAATTCTGATTTCTCAGAGTGGGTCATTGAGTGAGTGAGTGAGTGAGTGAGTGAGTGAGTGAGTGAGTGAGTGAGAGAGTGAGAGACTGAGGTAGGTTTACAAATAAGGTAAACTTCGCTTATGTTTGTGCAAAAGTGGCATTCTGCTTCTTATTACAAAATATTGCAACTCATATTTCAGTTGCGCTTTCCTCATATTATTTTCTTTCTATGACTATTGGGTGACGTTGCATAAATCGTACCACGCCTAAGTCGCCCCATTTTCACCAGAAACTGTTTCTGTCTGCGTATGTCACTTAGTATACATTTTTGTACATGTATTAGATTTTTATCTTCCTGTGTACTAATTTTGTGAAGTTCGTTTCTGCATAAATTTGAACCTTTTATTAATATTTTTGCAGTTTTTACTACAATCCTCTAAATATCCTAATTATTGGTTGGTTGTTTATCTTATTCTTATTATACCACCTGGTTCACCTGTTCCTTATTAGTTTTTTAGATCGGCAACACTTCATAATTTGAAAGCAACATTGCGAAATACACATTATCTGCTTGGGAAAATCAGAATATCAAATTTTTGAGTGCAATAGTTTGCTATGTTATGTAAAGAAATAGCGAGAAATAAAGCCACAACAACTTATATTTGTGACGTTTTGTAGCAGAAGAGTTACGATATTGTTGGGAAAAGTATTATATTTTTATACATTTACACAAAACCTCTAATATCAGTGGCTTTAGAACTAACACAGCCTTAATCCAGTATCGATCTGAGAGCTTAAATGCCACGATACATATTTTCCGAATATACACCTTAACCTCGAACAGATATGCAATAAGTTTGAATTTCAAACACTCCGTCAGATACACTTGATACACGTGCTAAACATTCAAACACTACGCATGCGATGACTTCCAAGAACCATATATGTTGACATGACCTAAGTTCAGATTCTGCAGCAAATTTGTTACGCATTAATAAATATTCTTACAACCATTTCTATTTGAACCCCACAATACAGCGGTTAGAGATAAGGACTTCCAAGAGTATTTCAGTGTAAACTGGTTTAATTTTGTACAGACTTGTACCAACTTCAAGCGTATTTCTTATTCCTTTCTATGTAAGAAAGCACATGTCCCTTGAGTAGAGACGGGAGACGCAGCGGCCGGGTGGTATGGTTTAGCCCGAAAACGGCTGTTGCGCCGTGGTTTTAAGTTTTAGCCAATGGTACTCAGTGTTTTCTTCCAGTAGTGCAATAGAGCCATTTTAGTGATGAATGTGTCGATGATTGAAACATTGTGCTGCAACGTAAAATAAAATTGATCTTTGGATAGCATTTTGCCACAGAAAGTTTGAACTTGTTCACTCCAGGCTAAATAAAAACACTATTATCTTTGGAGTAACTTTACACCACGTGATTGACAACTTTAGCAGGTTTTCTTGACTCTCGGGGAAGGAGCTAGTCAGTTTGAGTCGGTACCTCTTAGAGCTAAATGGCCAAACCAATGAGTTATCAGTATTACTATAAGGAATCAATATAATTAGTGAAGTAGGTGAAGTATAACTATTACCTTTGCACCTAAGTATGCACCAGAAGGAACATGATTTTTTGATTTTCTGTACCTATTTATGCCCCTCTATTGTAAACTCCAGCGAATAAATTGTAAACTCGCTCATGACCGACAGAGCGAGATAGGAAATAGGGGATAAAGAAAACCCAATGAAAATTCAAAACACGAGTATGAAATATTAAGGCGCATAAAGTGGCACGAAGAATTAGCAGTTGTTGAGATGCGAAGACCTGCTTCTTACGAGTAAATGTAGATGCTAACGCTAATTTCGAGGACTTCCTTAGGGCAACCGCAGGACTCTAAGCTGCCGTATAAATAAAGAAATAGCGCGCAAAAGCTCACGAAGTTCGCGATGATAAATACATTAACCGGTGAGTGCTTAAATAAAATGGTGGAGAGCTACCTATTAGTGTAGTCGTGCGGATGATGAAAGTTGCCCATTAATGAAATAGTTGGAAAAGATTTGTAATCAATTAAGAATGTCGTATCAGTGCCACAATGCGACGTGAAGGACAGACAGACAGCAGCGACAGACACTGGGAGGTTATGGTTGCAAAAGGTCCTTAAGACCACCCTGTTCAGGGGAAAACCTCCACTGGCCGTGAATATTTCATGGTACGGAGACGTTAGTTGAGGCTGGCCAGTGGGTAAGAGCACGTTTTGTTTTGTTTTTTCGTTCAGGGATGTGGGAAGGAATTGCGACTGTGAGAAGGGTTCAGGGATTACTTTTTGGAGGTTCGGAAAGGACAGTAACCTAATGGAGACTTCACTGTGTTCAGCTTTCTGGGAATAGTGTTGTGAATCATAGGGTGGGTGAAATAAACATATAAGTATTTCTTCTAAAACTGAACCTCGCTTAGTTTTTCTGGTGTATTGCCACGCCAGAGATCAACGTCCCTTTCACTAGACAAAAGTTCATATTCTCTCAAAAACTTTACAGTTGTGCCAGCCGAGGACAGATGTGCAACCCAGGAAACTTCCACAGAGCCTCGCCGAGAACTTCTAGGGTAAGACGCTAGCCGCGGAGTCTAGGAAGAGAAACACTAATAATATCTGTATGGATCGAACCTGGCCCCCCCTCAAGTTCCTCAACATATTTAATACGCTACATTCTTATGAATATCCATAGCTAGTGTCCTTTGTTTCCAAAGCATTCCCACAGTGTTGTTCATGCATTTTAATACAATCAATTCCAGAAGAAAATTCATCACCAAATCTAGCATAAATACACACGAGAGGGGAATCAATGTAACTACCACTAGCTATGTTATTCCTAATTCATTGGGAAATATACAAACACACATATGAATGAGAAGATAAAACGACTAAATGTTTATATTTTTAACAATAGGTATGTATGTTGCTCTAGAGTCTATTATTTAAGTTAGACTAGTTCTTATACCTTTGACTGTGATGTTTATAGCTCCAGGTTACCCTTATCACCCGCATTATTGACACATAATCGCAGCGCACACACATTACAAGCAAGAGGATATTTGCCCTAGCTCTTTTCATCACACGTATTGCTGTAGGTACAAGGGAATCAAAAAGCTAAAGTAATAGTTAAATATTATAAAAAGTAGTTCGTTGCACCCTGACATTCTAGAAACAAATGTATAAAAATAGTGCTTTAAAGAGTTATAAAAATATTTCAGAGTTCTAACCAATAACACCTGCTCAAAACAAATCTTTTGAAATGGGCTTTCTGTATTATAGAGCCCCAATTTTCTACGCTAAGGTTTTATTTACTGTCTACACTTGCACACAACTTTAACACATTCATTCCGAATAAAGCGACTTTTACCAGCTATTCCCAACAAAACTTGAAGGTACTTATATTTTTAGCCAAATTAATGTCTTGAATGTTATTTTAATTAAAATCGTTAGAGCTGTTTGTTGAGACAATGGGAAATAGAAAATAAATTTTCATGTAAAGGTTAGTTTGGTTGGGGTGATTTTATTGAAAAATCTGTTTGCTGTAGTTCGATACCAAAGTTGGCATTTATCCGATATTTGGTTATTGAGTTATGCTACTCCCTCTCTCTTTCTCTCTGTCATACACGCACTAACGTATTGAACTGGTTGCATGAAAAATAGAATTGTGTCCTGTAGTTATAATACAGCACGAGTATGGCGGCAGTGTTACTTCTGCGTTATGAGGTGACCCGTATTCGATTTATTTGTCCTCATATGGGCAGCTTACTGTGCTTTTCAAATGGGAAGAGTTCTGATCTGCAGTC
Organism: Tenodera sinensis; assembly: GCA_030765045.1. NCBI lineage: Eukaryota > Metazoa > Arthropoda > Insecta > Mantodea > Mantidae > Tenodera > Tenodera sinensis. The sequence continues at coordinate 141,388,414 of CM060965.1, read as the reverse complement.
AATGAGATATGTTTACGTGCACAGCGTTGCAAGTTCATTATCCCCATTCTTTTCATATTTCCCCCTCTCTCTCACACTGTCCTAGTTAATGCAAGCTCCAGTTAAGGGGAAAATAATATGACAACACAGCAGGACTCCGATTGGTTGCCGGCCTGGAGACGTTCAAGGACAAACTCCTTCCCATTTGAAAAGCACAGTAGTACGTTGTACACTCACTTGGGGACCAATTGAGGAATCACTTGATGATATATTGCATTCAAGTGACTTTGTCTACTGATTCTTCTAAAAACAATTCCTATTAAAGACTGTTATTCTTCCTACCTCATGTTAATCAAAGTAAACATTTTCAGTAACATGAAAGTCATTATACCTTTTATTACGGGTACAAGGGAAATACGCGAGTGTTAAGCGATATTCAACCATTAAAAAGCGGGTCTATATACTTTTGCATAACACATACGCTATACAATATTTGAACGTTAAAAGAGAGAGAGAGAGAGAGAGAGAGAGAGAGGGGGGGGGGGAGCGAGAGAATATATAAATGTTAATGCTTCAAACATTACGCTTAATCTTCTTGTCTAGTAAGTTTCTTACATGTCTTACGGTTTACGGCCGTAAAATAAATACAAAATGAAGGGGGTATTCAAAGTTTACATTACGTTTGCCGTGTAAATCGTAAATTTACAGTATTTTTATTAAAATTGCTAGAAGCTTTTTAAGAACATAAAAAATTAATGTTTCGTGCAAACTATATTGTGAGGTGGAAGGATTCTCTTGACAATCTTGTATTCTTTTAAGATTATGAATTTAAATACCTAGTTTAGTATTTATCCGACATTTCATTTTCGAGTTATATAGTTATATCACACACACGTAAAAAGGCTTTTTTCTACAAATGCGTTTTATTTATGGGACTTCAAAAGTGCATTTGATGTCTTTAACACCTAGCGTGGGAGAAAAAGAAGTCTTCGTGATGGATATCACTTTTTTGTTTCATATAATTCTGCAACACTGTGACATTGACGCTCAAACTGTTACAAAATAATACTAAAGGTAAATTAAAGCTGTGTTTGGAACTGCAGTTTATCAACCAGCTTACCGCATCTCCGTGCTCTCAGGTTCAACCCGGCATGAGCGGAAATTGCCAATGCCCGAAACTCTTCCGGTTGATAGCGTCTGATTGAGGATATCCTCTTAGCTTTTTAGCCATTATTTAGGTCATTCTATATGTATGTGTTGTGTACAGAAGACCACTAGCATAAGGGAACCTTATATTCTATGACAATGCAAGGCAGTAACATGTTTGCATTAGTTAGCTACGTTTTCAACAGTGGACTGTAATCCTGCCTCACAGCATGACAGCAAACCTGTGTGACCTTTCCCTTATTGCATGTTGAAGTCTATAACAATATGTATATCACTGCATTATAACATTACTGAAGCTCTTTCTGGCGCATATGTTTTGTCGTCATTAATAGTTAAATAAAATAATTTATGAAATAAGTTATAGGGGAATTACGAAACAAAGTTAGAAAGACAAATTGGTATATGCATAACACATAGATAGTATTTATTGTGAATAGGAGGAATAGGAGTGAGAGAGATACGGGGGAGGTTCGGCATTGAAGCTATGTATCTAAGCCACTATGCCCCTAAGGGGAAAAAAAAAAAAAAAAAAAAAAAAAAGTCGGTCTGGGTGGCTCAGTTGGTTAGATGCTGGCCTACTGTGCCCAAGGTCGCGGGTTCAAACCCGGCCCAGGTCGATGGTTTTTAAGTGTGCTTAAAAACGACAGCTCCATGTCAGTAGATTTACTGGCATGTAAAAGAACTCCTGCGGGACAAAATTCCGGCACACCGGCGACGCTGATGTGATCCTGGCAATTGACAGCGTCGTTAAACAACAAAATAATTTTTAAATTTCCTAAGGGAAAACCCCCTGGAGGAAGGATGAGATGAGAGGTGACACCGGGCAGCCAGATCCAGACTAATGGCACAAACATTGACATAGATGCCTAAGTTTTTCCAGGTATGATATCTAGAAGTCCTTAGGTTCTGCGTGGCCAAGTCAGTGGGATCTAGGCCCCCAGATGCCGTCCCCTTTTCTACCCTTATCCCACGGACAACAAGGGACGGAAAGGTTTCCTGTGCGCATATCATCCCTGCCAAGCTGCTCCCAAAGCCTTCGCTCACACTTGCAACCCTGAAAGAACCAACGGGATGAAGGATAAATGAAATGATTAATGAAACGAAATGGAAGGTCAGCAAATGCGGGGGATGTAATTATCCCTCCTAGCATTCACTTGGCGACCGGGAAAAAACCCCGAAAGAACCCACGGGTGAGGAAAGTTGATCAGAGGAATCGAACCCATTGTCTCCCGAATACGTCACCGTGGACTCAACTCGCTCGGTTTTATTGTGAATACTAATACATGTTTAAAATGAAAACTGCAACACAAAGACAATAACAAAGTTACGGTATATTAGTGTGCGATCCTTGGAGGCACTTTGGGAACAGAATATAACTATATTCGTATTACTTTAACGCCCACAACTCATTATTGTGGTGGTTAAAGTTAACCACTGTCATTCTGTTATTTCTTGATTCAGTGAATTTCAATGAAAGAGATGCAACTATAGTCGGTGCAGCTTATTGAGATACCCCAGAAAACATTGTTCCCCCATCATGGTGCAGTCTGGTTATATTTGGCGATATCACATCCGTTGGGTTGCATTAGTGCCGCCAACTGTTTGTAATATATAACCATGGTAAAGCTATGGCCATAGTTGGTGTTATTGCGTCTGTTATGTTGCCAGTTTATGAACGTGTTGCAGAAAGGCCAACCGACAGATTTTAAAACAACATTCTGTTTAGACGCCGTATTAATTAATTAATCAATTAATCAGTGGACGTAATGCTCGTTTTTGTGTGATTGTGTTTTGAATTGTTTTAGAACAGTATATGCAATTATAGTTAGTGTTAATTTTTGTATTCGCTACACAGTAGTGCATCTCGTATATATTACGATATTTAGCACTCGGAAGTAATTTTATCCAAAAGTGTTGTTGCAGAACAAGATTTGCCGACGGTGAGTTGGTTCATCATGTGTTGTGTGGCAACATGTTCATGCATTATTGTTTCAAAACATGTTACTTCAACACTGTGATATGTGAGGTTAGAAGTGGCTTTATTATGTAGGTCGACAGGACTGCTTTTTGTGATACTTCCGTCAGCTGTTTAGTGTAATGTCGGCCATTTTGAACTCCTGGGGACTGCCGATAAGCTGCGCCGACTATATCCTAAAGTGTATTCAGAGAAAAAGGTCTACTTGGTGTTCATCATAAAGACGTTTAATCGGTCCCCCATCCTCCCTTCGTATTATAATATAGTATTTAGTTGGCAGGTTGTTCTAATACGCACTGCACCATATATTTTGAAGTACCTTACCTCCATTTTAACAACTTAGGTCTTCTGCTGCAGGTTTATGCTAGGTGGTCTGACATTTGCCTAACGAGGATAAGGAAAATCCCCGAAAATTAAACTCTTACATAGGCAATTCAGGCACATTTATGTAAGAATCCATGGAATAACGCATTGACATAGCTGTACTAATGCATGGCAAAAAGTAAATAAATAAATGACACAGTAAAAGTCTGTCTCAAGGTTATTAGACTTGGATAGAAAATAATTATACTGATATACGTTTATTTTTCTTCTATTTTTAGGTGGTATACCTCATTATTTTCAAGTTTCAGGTATCGCAACAGATGTAGCACACGTGCGGAGTAGGACTCCTTAATTGATATTTAATGGAACGCAGTTACAAATGGTTGTGACATTTGCCAAATATATGCTCGTTAGGTAAATTAGGAACCATATGCAGAAGAAGGGAATTATTAAGGAGTTTGCGCCACTACACCTGCAGGCTGAAGGTAATTCGTGTACTAGTAATGTTTTGAAGACGATGATGTCCTTGGATGCGATAGCTTTTGATGCCGTCTCGGATTTGGGCGAATATACTGCTGCCACCTGGTTCAGTGGTGAAATATGAAATCTTTTTCTAGGGTATGCATGAGTATCTGTGAAAATGGTCTGTTGGCTGATAACTTTAATCAGGCTAATAAATAAGCTATATGAAACGAATTGTATTCGTCTGAGGATGTAACATTAACTGTTTCTGAATCATAATATATTGTATTGTTACCAGCGCATCACATATGACCTAGACTTCAACAAAGTTGACAATTTTGGCTTCGCGACACATTTTTACACAAGTACACGTTTTGACGATCACTTCCACAATAACAATGATGGTGCTGAGGGTCAATATGGGGTGCGGTGATCCCTTATGACTACATAGGTTTCACAGCGTGGTGGCATGCTATCTATAGGGTGGTGCAAGAGCTTTGCGTGCAACTCAGCATTGCGGAGGTCTGAAAGTTTCCTCGGTGGAAGCTTGCAGGCTGCAACTGGTTTTCAAAATGCATTCACGGTATACCCTATGAGTTTACTTCCGGAGACATCGTTGGTAGGTCCATGCACTGGATGTTTTCCTTCCCAAGATAGTTGTCCACCAGGTGCGCTCTGTGCAGCCGTGCATAAACTTGAAGTGTGGAGCACCTCGGAAAAGTCAAATATATCATTCCAGAGTCTCGTCTCTCTACTTCTAGGCATTCAGTGTCACAGTTGACGATGTGCAGACCTGCAAGTCCATTGAACATTATGTCTACCCACACGAATATGTATACACCATAAAATGAGCACTTTTCCGCGATGTTTGTGGGATGTAACCTGGTACACCGTTCTACCTAGGTTATTGTGCAATGGGAATAATTGCTTAAACTGAATGCAGACTCATCTGTAAAGAGCACGTTCCTCCATTTATACGAAGTCCAATGTTGACTTGGCTGACTCTAATGTAAACGAGATCGTATACGCACTCGACTGAGTGGGGCACACATTGCTGGATATCTGGGTTAGAGACTGACTCCCCTGAGTCTCCGGTATACAGTTTGACGCCTTCGACGTCTGCAAATTCGGAAGGGAGTTGTCACGCACACATCCTCCGATGTCAAATATTGGTCCTCTGTGACGACCATGTACAGCATGCCTTGGATACCTCCTGTCTCTTGGAACCGTCGCAAAACCTGGAAATGACACTTTATGGCACACTCAGGTCTAGAGTAACTGTAGTTGGTTTCTGATCTGCCTCTAGAGTCCGGTTAATCCACCCTTCAAAACAGGTTTCAGTTGATGTCTTTGTGGGATGCTGACGCTGTCCTGGAAACATTCTGTGAAGAAACAACCCTCTGTTTACGGTGAGAGAACACTAACGAATTAGCCACGCGCTTGGTGTAATACTCTGGTATTGGTTTGCTTCTCTAGTTTGGTTGACCTTTAAAGCAAGTATCCCAGACCACAAGGGAAGACACACACTGTTGGCGTTTAATGACGGTTGCTCATCATTTTTGGTTTCTGAATTATGCTTGACTTTTGAGCAATAATGTATATTATGATGTATTCATACTTTGCAGTTTACGATAACTGTTTCTGCAATAATAACGGTCTCGCTGAATTACTAATGGCTAAGTTCCCCTATGGCCACCTTTAAGTTTATGTAAAAACCGAGCACGGTCTCCAGGTTCTACAAGATGCCTACACTCATCTGTTGTACTAAAAACCTATGATGTACATGAAAAATACAGGGGAATGCACATGATCTTACACCAGAGGTCCCAGGCACGATTCCCAGCTGAGTTTGAGATTTTTCTGTAACTCGAAGTACCTCCTATCCACCACAGAGGTGGTGAATGCTAAATATGATCAAAACCAACGTTAGCCCTACAGTTCATCAAGTAGTAACACCATTAGTCGTTTCTCAAGTAGAACCCACGATATGACCAAAGAAGTTAAAGGAGGCTCAGCAAATGAGAAAGAAATTCTAAAAAGACATGACTTTTACAAACACATGCTCATTTATCAACTAAAGTCCTACCTACATAATAACTTCCTACCAACGATCTTACTTAATGTTGCCAAACCTTAAGTTGTTAATTGTGAGAAGCTAAACTCTAAGACTTTATTTTGCTTTTCTAATTTTCAAAACTGGGCTACATGCATTTGTGCACGTCCTGCTGTAACTGAACGTAGAGTGGAGTGTGGGGTTTAAGGGCCCATCGACAACTGGGTCATTTGGGCCCCTAGCTGAACGTACTGAGCTTCAATGAAGGCCTTGAGCTGTTGGCTTGCTTATTGACTTGATTTAATCTTCACCTAATTGCTTTACTGCAATGATTTGCAGGTAATTGCCTTTTCCTTAACTCTTAAACTACCCGACTAATGACCACCAAATGCTTCTTGCGGTATACCTTGACTTTAATATATGGAAACTATTTATTGCAATTGCATATCTGTTACCCTGTTATTCTTATAACATTTTAAATATTATCTGATAATAATTCCTGTATCAACGAATCTACATATGATCTGAGCCATCCTGGCGTCATAATAACTCCAGCCACTATTATTTGTAAGAAGTTTAAGAAAACGTCTAGTTGTTACGAATATAATAGCATGCAAAAGTTTATTTAGGAAAACAATGTTTTTAATGAATAGTAGTATTTAATTTCTAAACTAACCCCGTGGCCCAACAGTTCTTTCTAAGCGAACGCATACAGTCCGGCTGCTGCGTTACCCACCTTTTCCCAACACAAGCGTCATAAGTGGAGTACAGTACTGAAGGTGACACGTGATCAATGCCCCCTTCTCTCCCGGGCGGTTAAGCAGTATTCGCAACCAGGGGTCGCTACTTTTCAACCAAGTATCTCGTCAATTCGCCCCTCAAGGACCTAACGAGGCTGAGTGCACCCCGTACCAGGTCTACCAGCGTGAGAAAATCCATTTCAGCTCTATCTTTCTTAATTAAATAAAATTCATTACGAATGAAGAGAAGGTCACACTATTTTGAGGAAAAATTTGCCGTTATAATCTATGGTAGCAATATGTGAAATTGTAATGAATATAATTATTTTCTTATTAGTCAAAAAAGCTCTATTTTTGTTTTCCTCACGTAAAACAGAGTGCAGTGGGTGAAGCTGAAACAGGCACATTAGGATCTCTTCTAAAAATACTTATATTTTGGAATCCAGGAAGCTAGAATACGCTTTTTCGATGAATTTACAAAGTCAGATTTGTAGGTGTAGCTACCCACTGTAAAATAAACAACGTCTCAACCTATTTCAAGGTGTTTGTTTTGGAGTTAGTTATTCCAAAGTATTGTTGCCAATGATAATGATTTTCGTAGAGTTTGTTGTCAAGTGAAGGCAACAGTTATACTTGTACACAATTTGTAACAGCCAGGCTGCATTTAGTAGGGACAGATCCGCATAGCACATCTGTCGAGTGTTTCCCTGTAAACATTATAGCACAGCAGTGCTATTTCCACCCAATTTGTAGCTGCGTTGCGTTTAGCAAAAGCCGGGACAGTTCCGCCGTAATGCGACCATAAATCTAGAGAAGTTGAAGTGCTACTTTCTGCATCCAGCGTTTCTGCAGAATAAATTTCACAGGAGTTGCAGCAACTATTGCTGTCTTGGAGGTTCTTCTGCTCTTCCCAAGGTTGCCATATTTCATGCTCGGTGTCGTTTTTATTGCCTGGCGCGCGAGCGGTTTCCGCGGCAGCACTGGGACTCTATAAAAAGTTATGTTGTACCTAAGATTCTAGCATCAGAATTGGGAACTACTACCTAACTCCGAAGGTGGGTTAGGGGTTGTAGAAATTTGAAGGGAGAGTGGGTTCCTTTGGTTTACTTGGTTGTTTGTTGAGAAACTCGAGATGTGTCCTTATAGTGTCATAAATAATAATGTGGAATGGAGAATCAGACGTGAAAAACTGCCATCATGGCAGTATTGTAGTCTGGGATCTTCGATTTTCAAGCTTATAGTCTCCATCAAGTGAGCTACCGTGGCCACATCCAGAGACTTTGTCATTGTATGTCACCGATGCCCAGCGTTTGCGAAAGAGGAGGGTTTGGATTTACCTCCTTCCTCTTTATGCGGGCTGTGCCACTCTTTTTAACACTTACTTGTGTTGCACTAGCGCTTTGATGATATATACGCTGTGTTTAATTTACAAAAGAAATTTCAACTCTTATGCAATAAACAACTGCTCATCAGTGACTGTTGAGTACTGCTTATGTTTAAGTTTATGTTATTTTAGCCACACAGTCGCAGTGCATAGCTTTAGAAGATACACTAAGTGATCATCAGGTAATCTATTGTGATACACACTTTTAATATAGTTCAAATTGCAGAAACTGTTCGCAAATATATGTAGAGCTATACTTATTCTAATACACAATATTCTTGAAAATGCTTATGCTCTATCTAGCACATTTTAATCGACATAATCATTTTCAGAAATTACCTTATCGCTAATTTGGTTGTAGGCAAGGGAAATATGGGAATATGGCTTTAAGTGATGGTGGAAGATTTTAAGAGCTGCTTGCTATGCGATGCCTTTGAAATTCCGTTCTCTTTGCAAAGCCAAGAGATAAAATGACGGACAACATATTCTTATTTGAGAAACGTATAGGTATTGTCAAATTAAAACAAATAATAAAGAATATCTGGGAAATGGTTCATTGAAAAAGAAGTACGAGTAATGTAAACGTAAACCCCGCGCGACAGCCCACGAAGGGCCAAGGCCTACCGCCCAGCCGCTGCGTCCCCAACCTCTGCCCACTACAGGCGTCATTGGTGAGGTGCAGTACTGGAGTGTGGGACGTGGTCAGCGCCCCGAGCCCTCCCGGCCAGTTATGCGGTCTTCTCGACCTGGGGCCGCTACTTCTCCATCAAGTAGCTCCTCAATTGGTCCCCCCGGGACCTAACGAGGCTGAGTGTACCCCGTGCCAGACCTCCCAGAGGGGATAAAATCCCCATGCTGGTACCGGGGATCGAACCCGGGTCCTCCGCGCCACAGGCAAGCGCGCTGCCAGCTGCGCTACGGAGGAGAAGTACGAGTATTTGACATAAATTGTGTTTTATCGAGATCCAGATTCTTATTATGTTATCTTTTGTCTGTCTCTTTTCTGTTTACCATTTATGCAGAAGTCATCCAGTAAAAAGGGGTCTTCTGACAATATTCCCAAAAAATTGAAGTTATGACTTAGAAACTGCCATGGAGCCATCTGTTTGGGTCTGTCACTGGATACTGGCTGGTTGTGAGGTGAATCACCCTCCGATTAAAAGAGGAGGTGTGGAATAGCGGCTAATTACGTAAGCGGCTTGAAAGAGACAAGGTTGGACACTGTTGTATATCTTGAATATATAGAAGATTCTCACATCAGTGAGAGTTTGTGTTTGTTTATTGACAGTATAGTTCTGGATAATGCGTTAGAGCAGACATGGGTAAGAGGAGTAACAGCAGTGCAGTGGAGTATTTACACTCTCAGCATACTGGCAAAATTTCAAACATCTGACCGGTTTTCTGAGACAGACAATAGCGGGAGGCGTGACCCGGTAGCTAACAGCCGTGAGGCAGTGGAAGGGTTAAAACTACGATATAGGGGAAATTACTCATTGAGGCAGTTCTCCCCTTCTATGCGTTAGAGGTTGCCTTTTCTTTTGTCCACTCATTTCCTTTTATGCCCTCCCTTCACCTTTGGAAAGGGTATGTATAGCAAGGGAGTGGTGTGCGTACCTGAATACCTTCTTGCGCAGGCAAGGGCGACCTGTTTTGCATGCACAGTTCACATATGATTATTTACATATGAGCAGTCTCTTCAAATGGCAACGTGCCTTCCCACATCCCACAAATCTTCCTCGATACACCTGCGCAATATTTGCATACACCGCGTCAGCTATAGTTAAGTACTGGCTGTTTAACCTTTTTAATCATCTACATCTGTTTACTTAAAACTTGGCGCACCTGAAATGAACAAATATACTGCTGTGCGAAACGCTCACTGTTCTAGATCCCACAGTTTCTTAGATAATAGAATTAAATACCTTTAGCTGGCGAAAATAATTCATTTTTTTAAAACTGCCTTCACATTTTTTCAGAGAAGTACATTTTCAGTGACATTTTCTGCTACCTAAGTAAGAAAAACAATTTAAATATTTGATTAAAATTGGCGTTCTTGTGAAGTTTTTAAGGCTAAAACTGCTTTTCTTTTCAGCATTTGTCTATTTTTACTTTCTCTGCTCGTAAGTAGAGGAAGTATTGTATTCCAACCAAAACTTCGATGTCGAGATTTCACCAAAAAAGGTCCGTGTGTGTGTGTGTGTGTGTGTGTGTGTGTGTGTGTGTGTGTGTGTGTGTGTGTGTGTGTGTGTGTGTGTGTGCGCGCGCGCGCGCGCCAGACTCTGCGCACAGCATAATTAAAAAACGAAAAGTCGGTTAAAAACCAAAATTGGTATTTAAGTTTAAATGCGACACGAAGACATTTAAGATAATAGCCCCACCTTAAACTACTCTTTACATGGACAATTTTTCGAAAATTTTGATTTTCATGAAAATGGCACTAACGATTTTGATTAACAAGACATGTGTTTAAGATATTCTTATGACAAATGAAACGTATGTTTCGAATTTTCTGCCTATAGCCTATGTAGTCCTGCTTACACAGCATGACTTTTGAATAACTCGTAGGCCTAAGAGATATTGTTGTAGTGTTTAACGCCCGCTTTTACTACTACGGCACCGCAGGCGGTGACACTGATGATACATGAAGATGGAGCACCGGTGGAATGAGATGGCGGGGGAAACCGGAGTACCCGGAGAAAACCCGCCCTGACGCCGCTTCGTCCACCACGAATACCACATGCGGGTCCCTGGGATCTAACCCGGGCCGCCTAGGTGGTAGGCGAGCGCGCTAACCGCTCGGCCACGGCGCCGCCCCCTAAGAGATAGACAAAGTCTTACTATACAAAAGGTGCTAAAATACACAATTTATATCTGAATAAATTTTCTTGTAAAGTGAACCATTTCGGAGATATTCCTTGTTATTTGTTTTAGTTTCGGAAAACTTAAATTTTCGTGAAATGTAATATCGTTATTCATTTTTTTGTATGTAAGCGTGCAAAGAGAACGGGATCTCAAAGATTCTACTATCACTCAAAGCCTAATTCTAATATTCGCCTTGCACCTACAAGGAAATAAGCAATAAGGTAATTTCTTGGTTATCTCAACTAACACGAGAAGATATTAGGAATAAGAGTTTGTAAGACTGGTTAGTACAAGAGTACAGTAAATCATGTGAGTGCAACACATCAGATTTTTTCATTTTCATTCCTTCTTCCTCCCTCCCTTCCTCTCTCCCTCCATCTCTTTCTTCCTTCCTCCCTCCCTCCCTTCCTCCCTCCCTCGCTCCCTTCCTTTCTTCCTCCCTCCTTTCCTACCTCCCTCCTCCCTCCCTTCCTCCCTCCATCCCTCATTCGCTACCTTCCTTTCTTCCTGTATCCCTTCTTCCCTTCCTCGCTTCCTCCCTCCCTTCCTAGCTTCCCCCCTTCCCTCCTACCTTCCTCCCTCTTTTCGTCCCTCCATTCATCCCTCTCTTCCTCCCTACCTTCCTTGCTCCCCTCTCTTCCTTCCTACATTCCTCCCAGCCTTCCTCCCTCGCTCCCTACATTTCTTCCTCCCTCCCTCCCTCCCTCCCTCCCTTCCTCCCTACCTTCCTTGCTCCCCTTCTCCCTTCCTCCCTTCCTCCCTCCCTTCCTCCATCCCTTCCTCACTCCCTTCCTCCATCCCTTCCTCACTCCCTTTATTTCTCCCTCCCTTCCTCCCTTCCTTCCTAGCTTCCCCCTTCCTTCCTACCTTCATCTCTCCCTTCCTCCCTCTCTTCGTCCCTCCATTCATCCCTCTCTTCCTCCCTACCTTCCTTGCTCCCCTCTCTTCCTTCCTACATCCCTCCCAGCCTTCCTCCCTCGCTCCCTACCTTTCTTCCTCCCTCCCTTCCTCCCTGCCTTCCTCCATCCCTTCCTCACTCCCTTCCTCCATCCCTTCCTCACTCCCTTTATTTCTCCCTCCCTTCCTCCCTACCTTCCTAGCTTCCCCCTTCCTTCCTACCTTCCTCTCTCCCTTCCTCCCTCTCTTCGTCCCTCCATTCATCCCTCTCTTCCTCCCTACCTTCCTTGCTCCCCTCTCTTCCTTCCTACATTCCTCCCAGCCTTCCTCCCTCGCTCCCTTGCTTTCTTCCTCCCTCCCTTCCTCCCTTCCTCACTCGTTTCCTTTATTTCTCCCACCCTTCCTCCCTTCCTCCCTACCTTCCTTGCTCCCCTCCTTCCCTTTCTCCCTTCCTTTGTTTATTTTTTGTGTTCCAATGAGTTAAGTAGCCATCAAATGCACATTTGAAGCTTTTATGTAATATGTCTGAGATTATGGATACACATTTACATACAAATCAGTGTAAATCTGAAATACAATGAATAAATTTCATACAACATGCAAAACTACGAAAAAAGTGGCACCAGTAAGGTGCACACCAGTGTGGTTAAAATGAAGCGTGTCACTAACTTTTTAAAACTGGTGAGTTGGGGTAAATGTTTGGCCAAATTGATTCAGAGGTGTCCATAGAATATTTATATGATGTAATTAAAAAACCGAAAATGTCATTTTGACCTACAAACCTAGCTTACACTGTTTACACTACTGCTTGGTCGAAGAACAAAGGCAGAACGCTCACCCCCCCCCCCCCCCTTCTCACTGCTATATACGCGCCGGCTGAGAAAGTTGGTAAAATCCCCATGAAGCAGGAGGGACGACATATATGGAACCCAGGGTACCATGTGTTTTGGTTTCTGTTGGTGGAGACCGGAAGCCTTTGCTTTTGGATTTATTGCCTTTTGGCTACTATCAGGAGGTATAAATTCTGTACAATTGTATACACGACATTAACCAAAGCGACTAGGGGAAAAAATCATGAACCTTAAATACTGAGGTTGGTCGGAATAAGGATTTCAGTTAAATCCTTCCCGATGGGATCTTTGACTGTACCATGAGCTGGCTCCGTCAGTTATAAACGATTTATGTAAGATTTATTCCTGAATAGCTTTAATCTGCTTTTCGTTCTGCTGCCCCAACTCACATAATGGACTGGGTAAACGGTTCCACTCCCATTATTTGCTCCCACATCTTCTCATAAGTTCTCGTAAACCCACTTTCTTTTTGCCCTTTTTAGAAAATGCAACTCCTTCCTTTCGTTATCGATTTTGCTGACATTTAATCTCACATGTCTTGGTTTTACGTTATCACTTATAAATTCAATAGTTATTCCTTCTGATTTTATGCATTTCTTAGCTCTTAACAGAAACTACCTCTCTCCTATTTGAATTTGCTTAGTATTTCCTAAATAGGATATAAATTTCAGTTTCAAAGGACAGCCATTACTTCATAATAATTTAAATTTAATATACTTCCATGCTTGTGTCTTACTTTCATAAAATCCTCTTACTATATTTTATAATAGAAATAGTCAGGTTATTTCGTATTGCGATCTCACACATTTTCATGTTGTTAGCTGGTGTTTTACAGGTTAATGTTTATATTTCAACAGTATGTATAAACAACTCTATAATTAGAGCTATTAACCAATTACCTAAAATTATCATTTTAAAATGCATGGCTGCCAGAGTTTGCACGGTTAGGCTTTTAAACTCAACTTAATATTTATTTTCCTCCCGCTCTTAATGAAATTATTTTACAATCCTCTAAATGACTTGTATGATGATTCTCATCTTTTTAACTATTATCTGTAAGTCGTACAATCTCAACTATTCCTAATAACGGAAGAGAATTCAGCCAAAGGATGCGAAACTCAGCAGAACATTTGAGATTCTCAACCTTCCAAATGTAAATGCTGCTTAAGCCATAAGTAGCCTTCGACATCTAGGCACTACTACTTAGTAATTTATTTTATTTTATTTATTGATATAAGTGCTAGGCAAATATTACATACGTGTTAGCCTGGAATTGGCCTTAGCTATGAACCGGATAAACCCAATAATTCTTAAAAAATCAAACTTTTAATACTATAAAGGTATCATCCTACCACTATTCTGTTCACAGACTATTTGCATTTATTTCCTAAACTCCATAAAAGTGTGGAACACTTCTCAGCTGCGATTGATCTTGTACATTTTTCTCATCGTAAGTTCTTTATTTCTATGTAACCATTTCATACAAATCAATTGTTTCCACCGATTGTCTGTATCAGAACATTCTAATGCTAAATGTATCTCATCTTTCCTCTCATTACATATTATATATATATATATATATATATATATATATATATATATATATATATATGTCCTTCAACACATTCTTCAAGTTCCATATTCTCAAAAGTAATCAAGAAATCCTTCCCTCTCATTCTTGTGACAAACATTAATATATAACTTTCTCCGTACTAGCATTTTCCATCTATTGTAGAAACTAAGTGTGTTTTATCCATATTTGGCAGTATAGCGTTGGCGCATCCATATCCTTAAGACTCTGTCTTATGTTTTCCAACTTTTCTTCATTAATGTGTATCCCAGTGCCCACATTTCACCTAATCCATTTATCATTAACAGATCTTTAATTTTTCCAAACTATGCTCTACTATGCTTCTGGACGTTTTGGGATTTCAAACACACGTTTAATAACTCAATGTTTCTCAATTGTTGAATCCTGAAGAAATATTTTAGAATACTTTCAATTACTAAGTCCTCTAATAGTCCCTTTCCCTAACTCTAACATGCTTCCTGCATTAGCGGTGTTCTGTGAAACCGCTAAATTGAATTCACAAAAGATGCTAATCATTCTATCTCCTTATTCAACCATTCCTAGTCCCCATAGTGGTCTCCATTTGGCTATCTTTATGAATGTGGAACATATCAATAATTTAAGGATGTTAAAATGTCACTGTTGGGAAAATAAATTGATTGGAATGGCCCAATAAATTTTTAGGTAATCAGAATAGGTGAGATTTTAAACACCTGCACCTCCCCTCTGGTCTCATAGTCAACTAGTAATATAAAAGCATCTCAACATGTACAAAAAACAGAAGTAAAGCTGAATATTAATTTTTCCCACTCCTTGGTCACCTCCTAAACGTCCTTCGAGGAGTTGCATTGTGTACTGCCATGGAGAGAAAGAACCTTCTCATCTGTTAGTTATAAAATATCTGTTGATGGTTTCTAATGGTACTGGACACAGTTTTCTCATTTTACATAAACGGATATAGAAGGATGTACTGAGAGAGACATGGATAGAGACAGATGGGGAAAGTCAGACAGGCAGACTACCGACAGAGTTCATCATGCGGATAGAAGATGTGCCTTCTTATCAGAATATCCTTAACTACCCAGTGAAAGAGAGTAAAATTACTCCAAAATAATGTATTTACTAGGTCTCGGAAGTTGAAGACCCATGAATTAACTAAATATACCATTAGAATATCTTAAAAAAAAAAAAAAAAAAAAAACAGGCTGGAACAAAGGACATAAAGGGGTGGCTTTTTACTTAATAATTTCAGTTTAAATTACATCTTTAATACATGTTTGAAAATACAGCATTCTAATGTTATACAACATACAGAGCGATAAAAACTACATAAAAATACTTCTTATGATTTAGGTACCAGTAACGGAACAACGGAACATTTGCACCAACTAAGCCACTAAGTTCTTTGTAAAACGGAGACTACTTAGAAAATTCAGTAACACTTTATCATTTTCTTTCCTCCGCGGCCCGGGAGGCGCTCTCAAGTGTTTCTCATACTTTAAATTTCATCTCACAATATTTTCAGAAAAGAATAATTCCATCAATAAAAGGTCCTTCACTCCAGATTCTAATGGTAGTTATCGTAAAAGGTGTAGCTTAGTTTTAGTCACTCTTACGGTCGGGATTTCCTGTACAAACTGTGAAATTGCACTCAAACATAGCGTAAACATAACTTGCACACTCCTACCCTTGGGTCAAGGTCATTGTCACGATGCTAGTAAAATAATGGAAGTAGGTTCAGTAGTTTCTCGCAGGACAATGTACATATTCCCTTCGATAGTGTGCTAATGGTATGAATACAATTGAAAGGGTCTTCTGAGTTGCTTGTTTTTGGCAGTTTTAGCAGTATTATTTAAAAGGAACTGGAATTGAGACGAGATTCTGTTGGGGAAGAAAACAAAAGTTACAAAACGGAAGGGAAAAATCTGTTAAATGAAAAAAGGTTTAGAAAGGAAATTTAAAAACTAACCAAAAAGGCAGGAAGGATGGATCTTGTCTTCAAACCTAAGAACAAAGAAAAAAAATTTATAGCCCTACTAGTTACTAAGCGATAATAAATCACTAAAATTAGGATAGAATGGACATTCCTAAGCGATGTATTCTTTTTTATCTAAAACAGATGGAACGCAAACTTTATACACAACCTTAGAGAAATTAATTACTGGAAGCAAGTAAGTAAATCACATTAGATATAACAGTAAAACGCAATAAGCGTCTAGGATATGAATATAGCATCCAAAGCAATATATATAATTTATCTAAAACAGACATTGCACAAGCTTGTTCACTGTTTCCGTAAGTCCGGATGACGAACTCTCATAGAAGTGTATGTAAATGCAAAAACCGAGTTAGACGAGACCTACTTCTACGAGGGTTCAGAATGTTTTCAAGAAAACCAATGTAAACGTTGAAGAGGGATGTGGAATAAACCTCAGTCATAGTCCAGGAGGTTAATTAGCGTAAGCCAGCGGTGGGCAAGGATCTAAGGAGCGCTTTGTGCAAGGATTAAACAGCAGGACCCGGGTAATCTGTGGGCAACTCTTGCGGTGACGCCACCAAATTAATTAAAAACAAACTTTACTGCATCGCTAGATGAGAAACGTCTCAGGGCTCGAAACGTTACTTGTATTTTTAAATTATGAATTACGGCGGTAGTGGATCTTCTTACCTGAGCTTAAGGGACCCATTTCCCGTTTACAGCTCTGCTTATGAAATATGGAGCTTTAGTATTTACTTCTGTACTATTGGCTGCTATCTTTTTAATTAATTTCTTCAGATTGGACGCTGGAACGCTTTTCCTTCTATATACCGCATCAAGTACTTTCTCTGTGTTTTAAAAATTAAATTAAATGATACATTACTGTGTCACCGGTCGCGGCTCACAACAAAGGATAGTCAGGGCTAAGGTACTTCACAACATATACCAGGCGCGGCGAGTGTCAAACACGCTCATAATCAAGCTTCCCCACACCATTCACGTGACAACAATCAGAGTGGTAGGACCAAAGTTTTTTTTTTCAGACGATTCGAGAAAATTCATATTTCAGACGTAGGGTGTTGTAATAATACCTGTATAAAATCCATATAAACAGGGGCACTAAACCTTCAAAATAACAAATTCAAAATTGAATCCATAGATATTAAATACCAAAATATCCATTCAAAGTCGGATTGGTTATAGCGATTTCATTTTAGGGTAGGAACAGATAATAACGTTACAATACTTAAAGGAAACATGCGCTAGGAAATGCGATAGACACAGTAACATACAAACTCCGCCTACGATTTAAAAGCAGTTCCTTGCAAGCTATCATATAGTTTGGAAAATCGGAAAAGCAATAAAATCCTTTACAGTTTCAGAGTTTATCACATCCTATATGGTGCTAATAATATACGTCCCCAACAAGCAAACTTAAGTTTTCAAAATATATGTTTGTCTCCTAAAATCGTCAAGAGCAGAGTGCTAAAAATTGCACAGGTAACTTAAAGCGACATTCAAAATGAAGTTCACGAGTTTGTAAATGACTCTCCAGCACTGGATGAGAAACGAACATAAACATAATCTTGTGGTGTAAACGAGAATCTTGCTGCACACGAACTGCTTGTGAATCTTATAACACTTAAGGAGCAAACAACAGAAGAACTGTTGCAAGAATTGAAAGTTACACTAGAAAAAAGACAAGAGTTTGAAAAGGCTGATACCAACGGCGATAGATTGGGGAAGAGAAGGGTCTGATAGGGAGATAAAGGCAATTATTTAAAATGCTACAAATACCTGAAAACACACGCTTTTTCCATTGTATTATCATCAGGAGGTACTGTAGATGGAAAAACAGGTAGCAATAGATATTATTGTTAAAACCATTACCAAAATTAGTTCCTTCAACCCAGAAGTTTCGGGTTCGATTTGCAGCTGGTGTTGGAAATTTCTTTTTAACCAGAATAATACTCTATTTTCCACAGAATGTGTATGCGTGAATATGGCAGCAAATGTGGTTTAACGTAAAACTGATAAAAACCAATGTAAAGATACAATAGCATGAATGTCAATAACATCACCAGTTTCTCAAATCAGAAACCCTTATATGAACAAAGAAGTTATACGCACCTGTGAACAGTTTACTTTAATAATAAATAAAATATTACAAGCAGTTCGTGTGCAGCAAGAAGAAAAACATGCCGACCAGCTTTCACGCACAATTAGCACTACACTACCCAAATTGAGAGTCCTGTCACTATTGCATAATAAAAAGAAGATTAAATAAAGTAAAAACAGATAAAACGTATGTGTAATGTCCTAAACAGGTTCGTTGTCTATCATGAGCGTCGGCAGACATTTTTCCAGGGGTGGGCACATGTGTGAAATTTGCAATCAGATAATATCAATTCACTATTTTATTGTCAAAATTTATAATATTCGTTGCATATAACCATGTTAATTTGTGTTAAATAGAAATTGATCTTTTAAAATAGTAGTTTAATAGTCAGTAAATGATTGCACATTAAGTTGACCAACTTCCAGGGAGGGGCCGCGGCCCCCCCTTGCCTACCCTTCGCGACGCCCATGTTGTTTATTATTTATTTGCTACAAATACTACTGGGGACCTCTAATTGCGCTCACCTCCGTCTTCACACTCTATGTTGCGAATAGCATCTGTACTGCGTCATGAATTTGTGACGTTTTGCGACAGCTGCAATTTAACATGGCACTTGGGAGTATATACACGTTAATAGTCAAGTGGTTAAAGACGGATACGATAATTCTTTTCTGCGGCCTACTGCCTTTCCTCTGTGTTCTCAGATATTTTATTGATACTTTAGATACATGTTGCACTAATATAACAACTAGATATAGAAATATAAGTGCGTTTCAATGTTTTACTCAAAAGAGCAGTATAAACTAAATCGCACACTTTTTGTGCGAGTTTTGGTCCTCAGAGCTTATCCCTTCATCCATAACATACTACCTGTTATCTATCTTCTATTTCCTTCTCACAGCTTTCCTTTACGTGATACTTCCCACCCTTCTATTGGCAGAAGAAGGAGCAAATACCCTTTTAATCCTACGGATGAGAGGGCTTGTACAGCTAGTACCCTTCTAATTTTCCGGCAGAGAGGCTCTTTTATATCGTAATATTGGGTTTTTTCGAGGATTAGAGAGGATCTAATCTGAAGATAAAACGGCAATTCGCTTTCAAAGCACACAGTTTACCTAGAAAGAAGTACTTATCTCAGTTTTGACAAACCAACAGCTGGTAACATACCTGTTTACACTTTAGTTTAAAAAAGTAAGCTTCTGTTTTGATTACCCCTATACCTTCATTTCTATTTTCTCGAGCCCTTATTGTTGATGTCTTAAACTATTTGAAAATAATGAGATACAACATTCAGATAAAAAGAAACCTAAGGAAGTACTAGGGAGGAATACCTTACAATTATTAAGCAATAAAGAAAATGTGGGTATTATATGATTCTAGAAACCATCACGCAAGGTTCTGTGTTTTTTAATTTAATTTCTGGATATTTACGTAGACCATCTCTAAGATTCCAAAGTTGGGAACCAGGAGCAAATGCACAATAAAAAAGGACCAAGATTCCGGAACCAGGAGGTTGCACAAGCAGGGAAGGCTAAAAACAAGTATACAAAGTTTTTCTACAAAAACAAGACGAAGATACGAAGGAACAATATGTAAAAGGAAGAAACATTGCGAAAGAAATTATACATAAAGCACTTACGGAACTCTGGGACAGATATATAGCAATATTGAAGTTGATGTCCATGGTAGACAATTAATTGCTTGGAAAATTATTTTGAGAACATTGAACTTGACTGAAAGAGACCTAGCTAGGTTATCGTGTATTAATAAAGCAGGTTGAGAAAAACATAAAAAAGTTTATGGTATAATAAAAAAAGTGAAAGAATGGACTTAGAAAATGAAAAGGTTGAAGAGTCAGTAGATCTGATTACTCTTGAAGAACTAAATAATGCGTTAAAGAAGTCTAAGAATAGGCAAGCTGCAGGAACAGATGGTTTACAAGTGTAATTATTTAAATATAGAGGCATATTATTCACACTAAGACTTCTAAATTTGGTAAATATGTTTTGGAAAAAATAAAAAGCACTCAAATGAATGGAAAATAGCCAAAGTAGTCACTATGTACAAGAAAAGGGATGGAACTGATTGCAGCAATTATAGAGATAGGTATAAGTATTTTTAAACACAGTCCATAAAGTATATGCATGAACAATATGTAATCGATTAACAACATATCAGAAACTAAAATTATGGAAGAGCAGATTGGGTTTAGGAAAGGAAGGTCATTTCTTTACAATATATTTATTCTTAGGCAAATGATGGAAAAGAGAATAGAATTTAATTTGGACTCACCTTGCCTTCGTGGACTTTGAGAAGGCCTTCGACCAAGTAGAACAGAATAAATTATGTCACATATTAAAAACAAAGGGTTACCCAGAGCTTCTGATCAGGATCACACAAAGTTTATACGTAGATAATAGAATGGTTTTGAAATAAATGGAAAGTTAACAGAAGAAATTAACATAAATTGAGTCAAGCAAGGATGCTGTATATCACCTATTTTATTTAATATATATTTAGACAATATTCTATACGGATGGAATTTTATAGTAGACAATGCTTTTAAGATAGGACAACGAACATTAAATATATTAATGTTTGCTGACGATATAGTTTTAATTTTTGATAATGAGGATAAACTATATGAATTTAAAAACATCTGATGTGTTGCACCCACATGATTTTCTCTACTCTTTTACTAACCATTTTTACAAACTCTTATTCCTATATCTTCATGATAATACAGATAAGCATTTGCAGAAATTATTTCTTATTTCCTTGTAGGTACAAGGGGAGTATGGGAACACAGAAGGCTTTGAGCGATAGTCAAATCTTTTAAAGCTTTCAAATTCCATTTTCTTTGCACGTTAACACATAAAAATGAATAATAATGTTCCATTTGACAGAAGCATAAGTTCTCAAAAATTCACACAAGTAACAAGCAATACCTTCGAAGATCTTGACATAAATTGTGTTTTAGCAAGATCTGCATTTTTGTGTGATAAGATTTGGTCTATATCTTAGGGTTTACCAGTTATGCAAAAGTCATCTAGAGTATATAGGGCGTCATGGGCTATAGCCAGAAAATTCAAAATATACATTTCATTTGTCATAATAATTGTCAAATATATGGCATTTTAATCAAAATCGTTAGAGCGATTTTCAAGAAAATCAATACTTTCGAACATTTTTCCATATGAACAGTAGTTTATGATACAGCAATTTTTCAAATAATTTCCAA
Source organism: Tenodera sinensis (assembly GCA_030765045.1). Classification (NCBI taxonomy): domain Eukaryota; kingdom Metazoa; phylum Arthropoda; class Insecta; order Mantodea; family Mantidae; genus Tenodera; species Tenodera sinensis. The sequence continues at coordinate 141,366,812 of CM060965.1, read as the reverse complement.
AAACAAAAGGAGCAATCCAATTAGTGGCAACAGCCTCTTCCCGTACATATACCAGGCCGTCCCTAACGGTGGCGTTACGTGAAGTCAACAACCTTCTTCTTTGGTAAATATGATTTATTTATACCAATAAACTTACTGTTGGTGTTTTTAAACACACAAGCCATATGTGGGCAATGCCTAAGAGGCGGAATCAGGACTCAAAAATTGATGTGAGATTCCCTTGTGGTCTACCGGGAAAGTACGAATCAGGTGGGGAATTTAGTGCCATACTGGCAAGTTGTCCATGGTAGCGTAGTGGTTAAAGCAGCCGCTCGATAAGCGGTAGATCCGTGGTTCAAATCCCGGCTATGGCATTGAATTTTTCAGTCCTGATTCTGCCTCTTTACCTTATCTATCTGATTACCCTTCCCTTATGTAGGACTTACAGCCCATAGGACTTAGAAGCCTGTGCCTAGGGTCAGACGCCTGTCGGGGAGTACAGGAACCTATGGACCAGACATAGTGAAGACCTGGAAGCGGGTGGCCAGTATGAGTCTGAGGAAGATATGAAATGCAGACGAAATCGATGAACTTGTGGCGGGGGAAACCGGAGAAAACCCGTTCTGACGCCACTTTGTCCACCACAAATACCATATGTGGGTCTCTGGGATCGAACTGTTTCAACTTGACGGTAGGCAAACGGTAAGGCAACAACCTACAGGATATACAGATCACATTTTAACCTACAGGATATAATTTACTTTGTTTCACACAATAGCCGTGTGTAGGACAGATTTAGAAAGGGTAGAGCTAGGCTCAAAAATTCAGTGCCATAAAGCCCAAACAATGGTGCTGCAAGTGCCTAAATCTTAAGTTTATAAGACCTAAAAATCTTCGGTCTAGTAATTAATGAACGAAGTCCCCAGAGACGAATAGCTATGATTATTCAAACTAACAGCGTATGCCCTTTCATTATCAGTTTTATATTTTTTCCGCTAGTGCATATTTCAAATGCTCGACGTTAAAGACGGAACACTCTGGTGATTCATTGAAAACATGAACACGTCTAGTTTGAGTTTCCTATTATGTTGTTTTATATGTATTTTGAATGAATATGTTACTGCAGAGTTTAGAAAACAAATAAAAGTGGTATAATTCATGAGAGAGATGCATTTTTCACACAACCCGCCATCTAGCGCTGCAAAGCTCAAGTTACTTAGTTTCGGTTGTTAACCTGCCATCTGGAGTGAAGAGCCCTTAATCTCAAAGATTTGGAAACTTGGAATAGAAGGAAATGGTTTCTAAACTTCGGCGTTATTAATTTCTCTGCTATGTATATTAAGTAGGGGAAGTATTGTATTCTACCCCAAAATTCGATGTCGAAATTTCACCGAAAATATATGTTTTGAGGAGCTCTGAATGAAAAAAAAAAATATTTAGAGAAAGATCCGTGTGCGTGCGTCTGTGTCAGTCAGTCTGTGGATATCATAACTCAAAAACGAAAAGTGGGTTAAAAACAAAAGATTAAGCTTAATGTCTTTCAAAGATGCGACACAAATTGCTTTTTCACTAAACTACTCCTTAAATGTAAAATTTTTGGAAAAATTTGGTTTCTTGAAAATGGCTTTAACGATTTTGATTAAAAGGCCCTATTTTTTAGATATTTTATGACAAATGAAATCTATATTTTGAATTTTCTGGCTATAGCCTACGTAGTCCTGTTAACTCTGGATAACTTTTGTTATTTGGGTTGTATATGAATGAATTATTAAGTACCAAATCTTGCACATCTTGAGCTACCCCTTTGCTGTTAGGGTAGCCCTTTAGTATATTTGCGTTTTACATACACATTACACATGTTTACCTTTTCACTAATGAAAAGTTTCGGGTTGACTCCAACTCATTCATTTTAATCTAAAATGAACATCCGTAGCTTTGGTAACAACTTTGTTTGTATATCTTTGAGAATGAGTTGGAGTCAGCTCGAGGCTTTGGTCAGCTTTGCGCCGGGAACTTGCAGTGTTGCTGAGATGGGTGAAGTGTTTAGTTTCTTTACTCAGGGGTCTCCGTCTAGCGGATATGTGAATGGTAACCACAAGGTACCCAAGCTGAGCAGAACATTACTTCCACTTACTGGTGTTTTGCTCCTCACTGTAACTTTTTTATCTGACCTTACCTTGGTCATCTCTTGTTCTCTTCCGACCCCGATGCTATTAGGGTTCCTGAGGGCTAGGGAGTCCTTATTTTTCCAATCTCTCCATTTCTCTAATTTCTCTATAAAACCTTAACCCCTATCTTGCTGACCTGTCATGACATGTAATACGTCCTCTGATTGGTAATCAGAGGATATGGTCGGTGAATTTATTTTGATAATTCTCCCGGTCAGGTCGGTGAGACCCGTAAACCAACGACAGGTCTGGTCCTCCAGACATTCTGGGGGTGGTGAGAGAGTGATGTGACCACCAAAACATAAACATATGGTGCTCTCTAAAAAGCGGTTACATTTACTGCTAAGTCTCTTCAATAATTGTGAAAAATATTGGAGAGCAAGAGGATTAATGACTTCATTGTCAGAAATCTAGCATTAGCTAACAACAACTTTTGCACAACTGGTAAACCGTAAGAGATAGACCAAATCAAAAAATGTAGATCTTGGTAAAACACCGACTTCGTCTAAATACATTTTTTGTAGAGTGAACCATTTTGGAGATAGTCCTTGTTATTTGGTGAGTTTTGGAGAACTTATATTTTCGTCAAATGGAACATCGTTCATTTTTCATATGTTAACTGTGCAACTAGAAAGGAATTTGAAAATTTTAAAAGATTTGACTATCACTCAAACCGTACTGTATTCCCATATTCCCCTTGTACCTACAAGAAAATAAGCAATAGAGTAATTTCTGCAAATGTTTATCTCAAGTAACACGAAAATGATATAAAGATAAGAGTTTGTGAGAATGGTTAGTACACGAGTAGGGAAAGTCACGTGAGTGCAACATATCAGATATTATTATTCAGTGGGCCTCAAAACATATATTTCCGAAGAAAACTCGAAATCAAATTTTTGGATGGAATACAATGCTTCCTTTATTACACTTAGTAGAAAAAGTAAAAATAGCTCGGAATGGGACGATACCATTCAATTATTCACTGATTTAGTTTCTGAGTATGTTTCTGTGTACAAAGGCCAACTCGTATAACCAATTTTGGTTTCGCTCATCACTTCGAGATGACGCGACATCATGTTCTGAGAGTGAAGGGAAACGCATAGTACATTGCTTGTTCAGTAGAAGTTCTGTAAAGTTCACTCGTTGCATAAAGGTAACTTGCATCTTTGAATTTGTTCTACTGTGCACCTGAACCATTGAGCGAAGATGTTTTTCTGAATATTTTCTGCACTGCTGTGAGTTACTATTTCAAAATAGTTCCACGCTTCACTCATGTTTTGTTCAATGCCACTATTGGACATTCTTGTAAAATAAAATATGTATGGAAATTAGTCGTAGGGTATACCTGTCTGACCGTAGGCACTGGCTTCTAAGTCCTAGGGGCTGTAAAGTCCTATATAAGGGGAAAGTAATCAGGGAAAGAACAAAGAAGAATTGCTGCTTATATATAATTTAAGAAAATTAGCTCAATTTATGTAACACATAAGTTATAAATTGCGTGTAAAATATGGCATAATTGATACCATATAAGGTTCCTATAATGTTTTTGCAGCTCAGAAAATGAGAGCGTCCTAGATCCAAAAGTTTCGGTAGCTTCACGTAAAAAAACTATGAGTTACGGGTAAAAGAAAGAAAAGTTATGTTGCACTCACATGACTTCCTCTATTCTTGTACTAGCCATTCTTACAATATCTTATTCCTATATCTTCTTCGTGCTGCTTGAGGTAAATATTTATACAAATTATCTTATTACTTATTTCCTTGTATGTGCAAGGGGATAGTCAAATATTTTAAAGCTTTGATATCCCGTTCTCTTTGCACGCTTAACATATAAATAATGAACAACGATGTTGTATTTCACGAAAGTTTTAAGTTTTCCGAAACTTACACACATAACAAGGAATATCTCCGAAATGGTTCACCTTACAAGAAAATTTATTGAGACATAAATTGTGTATCTACATTTTTTGTATAGTATGATTTGGTCTATCTCTAACGGTTTACCAGTTATGCAAAAGTTGTCCAGAGTAAATACGACTACAGGGGCTATAGCCAGAAAATTCACGATATACATTTCATTTATCATCCAAATATGTCAAACATATGAAATTTTAGTCAAAATCGTTACAGACATTTTCAAGAAAATCAAAATGTTCTAAAAATGTTCCATGTAAAGGGTAGTTTAGGGTGGAGCTATTTTCTTTAAAATCTTCGTGTCGCATTCTTGAAAGACATTAAACTTAAATACCAACTTTGGTTTTTAACCGACTTTTCGTTTTCGAGTTATGCTGTCCACAGACACACAGACACACACACACACACACACACACACACACACACACACACACACACACAAACACACACACACACAGACACACACGGACCTTTTTCTAAAAATGCTTTTTTTTGGATTCAGGGGGTCTCAAAACATACATTTCCGGTGAAATCTCACTATCGAATTTTTGGGTGGAATTGAATACTTCCCCTACTTACCAGTAGAGAAAGTAAACATAAGTAAGGTATATAGACCGCCTCCGTAGCACAGTTGGTATCGCGCTTGCCTCTGGCGTGGAGGACCCGGGTTGGATCCCCGGTAGTATCATGGGATTTTATCCCCTCTGGGAGGTGTGGCACGGGATGCACTCAGCCTACTTAGGTTCCGGGGAGACCAATTAAGGAGCTACTTGATGGAGAAGTAGCGGCCCCAGGTCGAGAAGGCTAGCATAACTGGCCGTGAGGGCTCGGGCCTTGACCACGTCCCACCCTCCAGTACTACACCCCACCAATGACGCATGTAGTGGGAAGAGGTGGGGGATGCAGCGGCTGGGCGGCTAGCATTGGCCCTTCATGGCCTGTTGCACTAGGGGTTTAGTTTTGTTAGTAAAGTGTATAACATGAAAATGTTAAGTAAAAAGCCAAGGTAATGGCATTCTACGGCAAGTACCCATAAAGAACAAAAAATTTAATTCATAATATTAGTGTCACATTTTAGGTACTTTGAATGCGATTTGAGTTGTGAAATAGACCAAGATATAAATCAGGAAAGTTCCTGGCTCGCTATACGGTAGCAAGTTATGGACATTAAGAAGTAAACATTTAAATAAAGTACAAGCAGCAGAAATGCGTTCCCTAAGATCTGTCAAAGGAGGTACAAGAGAAGACCAACTTAGAAATGAAGATACTAGAAATGAATTAAACATTGATTCTGTGTTAACAAAATTAATGATCTGTAGACTTAGAAAGAATGACACCAGAGAAAATCCCCAAATGTATAATGGGACGAAGAGGACGAAGACCAATAGGACGACCTAGAAAATGCTGGATCGACGTGAGACCGGAACAGGCAATAGTCTAATCCATTATTATAGAAAAAGAAGCATATGTTTTCATTCTTAATATATACCGTATTAAAGATCACCGTTTGTATTAATTGTCACAGAAAACTCGTTTAGGAACCCCAAATAGGGATTTAAAAACGATCGAATATGAAACTATTGCAAACTATCATGTCCAACATCAGGAATGCTTAATTCTGCCTTTCTGTTCTTAAAAATTAAAATCGTAATAGTGTTGAAAAATGTTATTCTGCCACAATAAAATGGCAGAGAAAGAACAAATGGGCACTCAAACAATAGAAGTGATGAGTTTTACCCTTCTGTCGTAAGTTGTCCTCTTCTTCCTCTTCTTTCTTCTTCATACTATGGTCTAGACATCAGTGCGTTCCGTTTTCAAAGTAAGCCTTCCCACTTCTTTTGCGGTCTGCCTAAATATCATTTTACTATGAATTTATAATTTAACGCTAACTTTGGAAGTTTCTAAGTATTATTATTTGAATATGTTTGAGCCAATGTATTTCAGCCCTAATAGTATTGTTAATTATCTGATCTAATTTTGTGCATCCCTTATTTCATCTAACAAATTTCATTTCACATCCTTATACTTTATTCTCGATCTGTGGTTAACCATGTTTCACATCCATACAGTAAAACTCGCGCCGTCATTGTTTTTAGAACTTAATTCTGGTATCCCTTCTCGTTTTTTTTCAGAGTTTCTTTAATTGCACCCCCATTGATTGGATTGTTGCTAATTTTAGGTGTATAGGTGCAGATGTCTCTTTCCGTTTGTGTGCTTATTTCACATCTTAGGTATTCAAAGGTAAAACTTGCACCAGAGGGCAAATAAAGCTAATTATCTAGGTAATTTTCAATCAAACCCTGTGTTTACCCCCGAGAAACATTTGTTCTATCCTTTTATTTTCAAATATTAAAATCATAACTTTCACACAATATCTTCAAATGATAGAGACCCCGTTGCGTATGGTGCTCACTTTCCTGAATAATGACTTCATATCCGGATATAATAGAAAACTCACTGCCGTATGCTTCCTTATCATCTTTCAGGTGTACTTTCAAGAGTGGCGGTTCCTGGGTGATCGCATACTCGCAACTGCATACCCACTACTTTTTTCCGCATGTGAATGTGTCTTTACCTGTATAGAAATGCATATGAGAAAGTCGAATGTCTAACTTTCTTCTATATGAACTTGCTCGTTTAATTTTCCCGCGCTCTCTTTAGCAAATGTCAGCTCATTCCAATTCAGTCAACAAGCTGAGACGCATAAACCTGATTTTGCGACTGGCGAAGGTAGCTTTTTGGCGAGGGGTACGCGGGGAGAGGTGCAAAGCTTGCATTTAAGAGTACGGCGAGTTACGTCAGCATAGTCGACAAGGCCAACACATGCGATTCTTGCGCGCAAGCGCACTACGCTCTCGTACAAGTCCCTCCGTTTTCCTTGCTACGAGCATTTCCCTCCTGTTATTTAGCAGAACCTACCAGGCAGCCAACGTGATATTTCTAAATATCACAGTTATATTAATGTTATACACACATCTAATCTTATTAAGCGATTATAAATGCATGTAATTACTCTTCATGTCGTAATTTACTAAGGCCAATTCTTCAGATTCGAATAGTTATTTTGTTAGTCTTTATTACTGTTTGTTATGTTTGTATTTTGCAGCAAATTTCATGCAGTTGTGTCTGTACATAGAGGGAAATTTGAATCTATGAAAGTGCTGACATGAATAACACGGCGACACTGAAGGAGATAAATCTTTCGGGTTTATTCTTAGAAGAGAAGCTGTGTTTTCGTGCTTATTGTTTGCGAGTGAGAGAAATGGCATCTGGACAAATAATAGTTCTTGGATTTTAGTCATTAAAAACAAAACCAAATAGCAAAACATAAGAGCTCAATTGTCCATATGAAATGCGAGTTAGAATTGCGTGATGTGTGTTAGAGAAAGAAAGGGAGTAAAGGTGGAGAGGATGTAATATACTGCACACCCACTGCGACAAGTCACGAGCCGCCACTGCTTTCAAGCGTGTAGTGTTGGCAGTGCTGGGCAGCTGGCGTGGACGATTGTTTTCGGCGCTAGGTGGCGTTTGGCAGTCTTTGTCCATCGTTGGGAGGGATGCTCAGTGCGATAACAGAACCACAGCCATCTATTTGGAGCTGTTAATACTTATTTGTATGAGTTATATTTTAGCTGGTTTATGTAGTACAATAACACTAATAAGAACTATTTATATTTAACAAATAAGGTTAAATATATGAAAAACATGAAACATAATAAAGAGAAAGTAACTACAACCATAAACTACAAAATATGGGACGGGTCTAATAGGCCCCATACGACCAGTGGTGTTTTACCAAGGCACGTGCCTAACAGAATAACAAATACATGCAATTTATACTTTGTACGCCTGGGTAAGTATATCATTCCTTGCTTTTGATAATGTGAAACTTCGTATGTGCATATGTATCCATGCGGTGATTCTTACATTTCATTTACTTATTGTTTATCTTTCGGTTGTTGTTAATCCGTAAAACTCCATAAGTAAAGGAGTATGCACCACGTAACATATTTTACTGACAACATAAATGGGTGTAGGGGGAATTAAAGTCTGTGATTTTCAAAGAGATGCCTTACCTTTTCACATAAATGTAATTACCAGTATATGTACGCCTTTCGGTAGCTCTAACCATTTAAATTGTAAACACTGTCACGTGGAAGGCATTGCATTGATAGAAGCAATAGGCTCTCGAGATTAATATCAAACCGAATAATTATCATTTGTGTTTAACTGTTCAGGCTGGATTATTCTGGAATGGTTGATTTCTATTGTAATGTATGCAACTATGCTTTAGAGATATATTCAAGTAATACTTTGTCAGATTCTGTAATTACTATTTGAATATTTAATCGTTTAATAGTATTATACATTATTAAATATTTTGTTCGCTTAATACAGACTACTCTATCCCCATTGTGAAATATTTCCAATAATGAAGCTTCAGGAAATCCATATTTGCATTTTGAGCGAGTCTTAGATTCCAAGTTGCATATGTCACAACAAGAATCGATAATTTCACGTCCGTCATGGTGATGTCAAATGTCCATTTACAGGCAAATGTGTCGCAGAGCATGTTAA
>CM060965.1:141275673-141353173 GCA_030765045.1 Tenodera sinensis | reverse complement strand
ACAATCCTGGATTCAGCTATTGCCTGCTTCGATCTCTCGTGGAGTGTCTGTAGTGTTAAACACCCACTTTTTCTACATACGGCACCGCAGGTGGTGACAGTGATGATACATGGATCACCGGTGGAATGAGATGGCGGGGGAAACCGGAGAACCCGGAGGAAAAGCGCCCCAGCGCCGCTTCGTCCACCACAAATCCCACATGCGGTTGTCTGGGATCGAATCCGGGCCGCTTTGGTGAGATGAGAATGGTCTAACCACTCGGCCACGACGCGGCCTAAAATTACCTGGTGAAATTAGCTATACATCAATGTCTATTGCCACGGCCTAAAAGATAATCATATTGAAGCTCCAATCTTTTAAAATATTTGGCAATGTCAGAAGTTGGAGTACCTGCTGTTAATTTATAATTACGTTCAATATAAACTTTCTGACACTGATTCCAAGTATATTTTCTGATGTACTGTGTGTTGTGAGGTTTTCCTATTCGAATTATTTCACCTATTTCAGCATTAAATGTCGGTAGCGCGATTCAGTTGGTTAGACGCTAGCGCGGGTTCAAATCCGGCTGAGACGGATGGTTTAAGTGTACTTAAAAACGATAGCTCCATGTCAGTAGATTTACTGACATGCAAAAGAATTCGTCCTGGATAAAATTCCGGCACACTGGCAACGCTGATCCTGGCAATTGACAGCGTCGTTAAACAACAAAAATTATAATAATTCAGCATTATATGACTCACCGAAGTGAGAGTCAGCCATTTTTATATTTAAACCCAACGGCTCCGTTACGTCATCTGTAGAACAGTACAGCTAGATTCTCTAACCTGATGATAACTAGAATAGTCAGAAGTCTTAACAGCTGTAAATCTAACAATTAGAGCTAAAGAATATATGTAAAATATATTGTTCACTCACTGGTTGCTCCTGGATGATGGTCATTAAGGGGTTATCCTCCCTATGGGAGGCGCTCGTAGCAGTTCGCAGCATTTCAACCATAACAGCACTCACCTGAAGGAAAACAAGAGCATCATTAGAATAAAATAGAGGATATTGCTTGTTAAATTCAATTTTTTCTAGGAAACTACTGGTACATAAATATGTATGTTATTCTTGAATGTTTAATTGTAATAAAGCTTTGTAATATTGAAATAATTAATTGTTAAATAAGACAACTTGAATGAAGAATCCTTGCATCCATATAATAGTTCTGAAATGACAATGGACATAATGTTGCTTAGTCCAAGAATAGTTCCTTATTCATTACTATCTAGCACGCATAATTTGTACTAAAGTCATATCTTGTTTTCCAATTAAAATCACTTCAAAGTCGATTTCAATAGAATTAGTAATTATATAGGAATATACACCCGTGGACAAAAAGAAATGAGTTCAAGTCCTACATGGCACAGCACCTTAATTGATAAATGTGGTTAATAATATTAAGATTTGTAACTTGTGACAACTTGCAGTGGCTTTAGCTATTACTATGTGGTCTACAAATGTTGTGATATCGGATCGATGTCAAATTTAAACTGAATTGCTCTCCTTAAATCGCTTTATTTTCTTTTAGTAATATTTCACAATTAAGAATGAACATAAAATATTACACATTTTTTCTATTCAACCTTTCTTACCTGTTTATTACAAGCGAGGATTGGCTTCTAATGTCTCTCAATTCAATTCAAAATTGGATTTTGGGTTTGGTAGAACCAAAACCCAGGCAGTTTAGGGTTTTACCCTCTTCAGCCTAGTATTTTTATTTTTGTCTTGTTACGTGAGAGATCCTTCAGCGTGTACCTATGGCAGATTATTGTTGTTATTATGATGTGTAAATATGCATCTTGCTGTTTATTTTGTATATATACTCATATATATATTTTTGTTTATTTATTTATATATATTTTTTTTTGTTTTGTTGTTTTTTTTTTTTGTTTTTTTTGTGTGTTTGTATTTTGCATATTTACACATTTACAATGTTAAGTGTGTTTGTTAAGGCCCGGGTCCCACAACATGTCGCCGTCTCTGCTTCTGCCCTCAGACGTTTTGTTTGGTGCATGTTTTTTATTATTTGTTAGCTCAGCCTTGCAATTTTTAAATTATTTGTGGTTTTGTTCTCTTGTTTCGGGGGGTGATGAGTATTAGATGTTTACTAATGCTTGAAGATATTGCTCTACTTGTTCTTTCTGTTGCTCTTGGTGTTTGTCATAAATTTCGATTAAGGTTAGTAGTGGTGGATTTTCTTCTTGTTGTTCAGGAGGGAGTTTTCTCATTGTTTGGGCTGTTCTTATTAATATTCGTCTGTAGAGTCTGGTATGAGCATTGTGTATATAGTTCAGCATCAGATTTGCAATATGCTTGTCTATTGGCATTGTCCTTGCATACTCGTGGATTAATGTGTTTTTATAGTTGGGGAAGAGTTTGTTGGCAGTTCGTAGACATCTACGCTCAAACACTTGAATCCTTGCCATGGTTGTTTTTGATATAAGTGGCATCAGGGCCACTGCTCCATATGTTAGACAGGGACGGATCAGCGCTTTGTATAATCGCGTCAGTATATGTGTACTAAGTCCTGTTTTGTTGAGCCTGGCGAGGAACGTAAGCGTGGAATGTATTGCTCTTGTTTTATTGAGGAGGGTTTTGTAATGTGGTCCTACTGTAACTTTTGTGTTGATTTCTATGCCGAGATATTTTATTGATTTTGCACATGGGATTATGGATTTATTGAATTTGAGTGTGAGGTTGTTATGCAGGAATTTTCTCTTCTTTCTGATGAGTATGGCTTGTGTCTTCTCTGCATTAATCGATATGCGCCATTTTTTGGTCCAATCAAGGTATTTTTAAGCTGTAGTTCTAGTTGATGTTTGGCCTGGAGTGTACGGGGGCTTGTGCACCAGTACGCGGTGTCATCAGCGTACTGGGCAAGTTGGATGCTGGGGTGAATTGGCTGTGGTGTGTCTGCTGTGTATATGATATACAGCAGACCTGATATGGCGCTCCCTTGAGGTGTTCCTGCTTGCAGCGTAATGGATCTGGATAGGTTGTTTTCGATCTTTATGTTTGCTGTTCTGTCTGACAAAAAGCTGGCAATCCATCTTGTTATTCTTGGATGTATTTTGTAATCTGTAAGTTTATATAAGAGACCATTGATCCAGCATTTGTTAAAGGCTGATTTGACATCCAGAAACGCTGCAACTGTTGCAAATCCTATATTGTAGCTGTTTTTAAATTCCGACATCACTCGAACAAGTTGGTCTTGGATGGTAATTTCGCTGCGATATCCGGCTTGTGTTCTTGGAATGAGATGTTTTTCATTGCATATTTTTGTTAGCCGATTAACCATGATCCTCTCAAATATTTTGGAGAGGGTTGATGTTAGCGATATTGGCCTATAATTTCGATGATCGGTGCTGTCTTTCCCAGGTTTCTGGAACAGTAGGATATGCGCTGTTTTCCAATTTGTAGGATGGTAGCCGAACCGGAGCATGTTGTTGTATATATTTGCTAGTACATGTAAGGTTTCTGTTGGCAGATTTTTAATCATCTGATATGTGATGCTGTCCGGTCCGCGGGCTGTATTTTTTGTGTTTTTGACTGTTGCCAGTATGTCTTCACTGGTTAAGGGTGTTTCTGCTTCATCATCAGGATTTAGCTCTTGTATATCAAGTTGTGGGGTGTAAAGTTGGTGTTGTAGCTGGACATGGAAGTTAATTCTATTGAAATATCTTTGATTGAAGTCTGGACTGTGTGGTGTTTGGAATACTTCGTTGTAGTATGTGCGGAAGATTTCAAGTTTTTCGTGAGTATCTGTGACAATTTTTCCATTTTTTTTAATGGGGTAGTTGGGGGCAGTTTTTTTCCTGGTACTTTTGATTAATTTCCAAAACTTTGCTGGGTTGTGCTGATGTGAATGTGTTAGGTCTTGAAGCTTTCTGTCCCAGTGTTGGCGGTTGTGTTCTTGTATGGCTTGTTTGACATCTTCTTGCATTTTGTTTAGGATTGTTTTGTCTGCTGGGTTGTGTGTTTTCAAGTAGTTTCGATGTGCCTTTCTCTTCTTTTTTATGAGCTGTATGACTTCCTTAGGGAGTGGTCTGCTGTATGGATTTATTTGGACGGTCTTGATGGGAATTGCTGCTGTGTGTGCTTGCATGATGATGTTTGTAAATGCTTGTGCTTGTTGATCCATCTCATGTATTATCGTTGGTGTGGCTTGTACTAAATTTCTTGTCAGTTCTAGTGCTGTTTCTTTGTAGAGATTCCAATCTGCGTTGTCATAGTCTTTTACGGTTATTGTTTTGGAGACTTGTGTTTTCCGTATTTTATATTGGTTTTGAGGGTTTAGAATGGAAGGTCACGAGCGAATTAAGGACAAGGATTCATTGTAAATTTGACAACGATCCGATACCGCTATCTTTATAGACCAAATAATCCCATAGCTGAAGCCACTGCAGCTAGTTCAAGCCATTATAGGATATCTCTTAAAATTTGCTACGAGTTGCGCCTCCATACAACATTACAGATCCAATATTAAGTAAGAAACAGAAGAAAGTTAATATTCTTATAATTATTCATTTGGTATAAAACTCACTACAAATAAGCCTCGACGCGAGGCAATATCAATAAGAAAAAACGAAAAAACGTATTAATTTTACAAAACCCATTACAGCAATTTTGAAATACATATATACTGATGCACATGTAGTAATTTAAAAACTACCATGATTTTATATTGCGAGAGAATTAAAAAAATAATTTCTTCAACACAAATGACGAGCTCTTGTGTGGCGCTTTCTAATCCAAACAGCCAGTGCAAGTGTAGATTTCATAGTGAAAATAGAAAATAGTAATTTAAGACCAGGTAATTTATTTCCAAATTAAAGGGGAAACTAATTAAGCATGCTCTCTAATGGCACCAACACATGTTTCCCTGTAAGCAAGAGAAAATCTAGAGTTGCATGCCATGAAAAATAAAACGCGCATATTAGAAGTACCAAATAACAGTGAAAACTCTTTCTCCCCTACCTTCTCTCAGAACAGAATCGTGTTCCTAATTAACGCCATGCTGGTTAGAGCTCACTCACAGAAGGTGGGAATAAATTTAATTACCCTGTATATGACCATGATATTAAAGAAGGCTGTTCTGGGCAGAGAAGCATGGCGGTGAGATTGTCATTTGACGAACGTAAGTAGTTACTGAAGTGTTATTAGAAAGCAGAGAATTAGTTGGAATGATAATTGTGAGTACAAGGCTAAGGAAAATCCACGTTTCTTTGAAGAAAATGCCATAAATGCTTCAGAAGTAATGGTATGGTGTGATCTGTCATCCAAAGGTGTACGAGTAACTGGGTAGTATTGCTTAGAAGAGTCTGTCACACGTCACACTCCTGCGAATGTTGGAAGTCAGATTTCAGTTCTTAATGATATGTTTGAGAATCAAAATGAGGTTTACTCACTCCCATGCCGCTGGTAAAAATTATCTCGATCTACATTCAATCAGAGATGGATAGGACGAAGAGCAGTGTAATGGAGTTTCCACCTCGATTTCCTGATTTAACCCCTCTGACTACTAAATTAGGGGAACTTTAAAGAACACGGTATACGTCATAAAATATCAGAATATGAGAAAATGACACATTAGATTCACCATGCTAATAAAATATCAATGATATTCTATTAACAGCAAACTAGATGGTATGTTGTTCTGTTTGATGTCATAGTTATGCTTACGAATTAGTATAACCTTAAGTATTATTTTCTTACTTTTAAATCACTCCCATGTTAGGAGTGTAAGGCAGAAGATGGACATTTTGAACACGCCCGGGCTTAAGGGGAGTGTAACTGACCTAGCTCTGCAATGTTAACAGATGACTCATTATCTATAATGTTAATTAAGATAATTAGCTGAATTTTAAGGTCATGTTTAGTGGTACGTTGCAGTTTACTAATCAAACAAAAATGTTCTCTTCATCAGAAGCACAGTTACCATTTTTAATAACATGCCTAGATTTTTGTTGAATTATAAGGGGTTTAAAATTAAAAAAAAACTAACTGGTGTGCCTGATACATAAAATATTTGTCATTAAAATAAAACTTATTTAGTTGAAAATCACATTATACCAACAACTTTTAGAGGTAATGGGACCAAGTGTGGAAAATTATTAGTTCTTCAGAAATTGCAGTTAACAAAGATGAGAGAGCCTAAAATATATATCCAGTTCTATTTTCAACACCAACTTTTTTGTATTTACGATTAATATATCTCTATAAAACGTGTACCAAAATGAGCAGAAGATCTAAATATTCATACGGAATTAAAACTTGAATTTGGAAAAAAATACACAATTTACCACTTCGACTCCCCTAAGGGAAATTTAAGGAATAGAACACAAAAGTTTTATGTCTGTCACATTAAGTTCATGAGAGATACCCTTTGAATGTATACATCAACTGAAACCCCTTATTTATACCGTAGTTTCTCAGCCTCAAAGGCAACATATAACGGCAATGCCTTTTCAGAAAATTCTTTTCGACTGACTGTTATAGAATTCTTTTGCTGAATTTCTTCCCAGCAGAGGAGGAAATCTCAAATCGTGCGGCAGAGAGGAAAGGTTTCTCTTCCCAACAATATTTCCGACACAATAACGGAATATTGCAGTGGAGAACAAACAGAGGAGGCCTCGTGCACGTAATCTATTGCTGGTAACAGTGTTAGAGGCTCGGTCATTAGTAGGCCCAGGTCAGGGGCATGCAGCGTTCAGCTTAATCACATAATACATATCAAGATCGAAATAGATAGCATAATTGCGCTTGCAGGTAGATTTATTGAACATGTCTATTCTATCTCCCCAGTTAAGTCACAATGTGGGTGCTGGCCGGTAAGGAACGTACGTAAACTTAGAATGCAGTGACCCTTACCAACAATTGGATCGGGAATGTTGCCAACCACCTACACACAGCATTCAACAGGCTGTGAAACTACAGCGTAACCAGAAAACGCATTGGCGCATACATACCTTAATGAAGCCAGGAAACATCTCAGCTTAACGGCCGCACAATAGTAAGTTGTGTTATAAGAATACCAAGTGATTTTTACTGGACTAAGGACATGTTTGATAAGACGAGATGAGTCTTTTAAATTTCTTAGGATTAGTAAAAACATTTAACACATGTGTGTTACATACAATTTGTTGGGAGATAATTGGTAATTTAACTAAACGTATGTGTGAAATATAAAATATCAAACTAGAACATTTATCTTTCCATGGTGTGCTGTTGGTTGAACCTACAAATTATGCAGCTTAGTATTATTCGTGATTTCCTCTCATTCAACAAATTTTTAATAATTCTATAGCACCTTTCTTATACCTCTTTTGGTTTTTCAGGTATAGGAGAAGTACAGCCTAGTTTTCAACTTTCTTCGGTTTCAGATTCAACACTCCTTCAAGTTATGTCGTGATTACTATGGGTAATTATTGAGTTAGGAGAAATATACTGAAATGGTTATTCTTGCAACCAATAAATATGTATAATTTAAAAAGAAAAGGCCACAATATAGCTTTCCTTGTTTTTTCATGGTGTGCATAGACAAGCAATCAGTTACGTTTTGCTTACGAATACTAAATTTTGAATAAAAATAAAATTAAAAAGAAAATTAAATTCTTTGCAGTACTACTTAAAACAAATCATTTGTAGCAGCTTTAATATTAATAATTGCTATGAAATTTAACATCTGATTATGTGATCTGTAATATTGTTGGTCTAAGAGGTCTTTCGAAATTAATCCTTTTCACTTGGGACTCACAACAGGCTTTAATATCATTTAGCACCGTTTCACAATGAAAATATTAATATAAACTTTTGAATACTTCTGTCCTATCTCTTGTTTAACCATTCTTATTTATAAGAGAAGAACAACTTCCAGTGTCTCTGTATTTTGTATTTGGCTAGAGGGGCTTATAAATGAGAAGTATAGGGTTTTTGTGGTCTTGGCATGAGCAGTGCATAAACAAAAGTATTGGGACCAAGTAAAAGCAGTACTGTTGAGATTTTAGAACGCACTCACTACTAAGGTTATTGATGAGACGAAGTGAAGAAGGCCTTTTAGAAGCATTGAAGGGGCAGTGCGCTGGTAAATTTGAGTATTTAAGGTTTTTGAAAGAAGAGACGCAAAAAAATGAGGGAAATGATCAGGAAGAACAAAAGGGGAAGAGAAACGAGTTAATGTTACTAACGGACGTTATGAGAGTTATGGCGGATATTTGGACCAGAAGAAAATGATATGCTACATAAATGATTGATTTACTGAAAGGAGCGTGGAAGTTTGTGTATGGAGTAGAGTTGTAAAACTACCGTAAGAAATAATAGACCATCATGGACAAGTGTAGATTGCGGTAGCTTTCCTAGTAGAATAGGTCAGAACCTATCAGCATTACCTTTACGTTAGGTGTGTTGCATACCTACCGGGAGTTACACCATATCGATCCGTTGTTTGCTTAAGTGATCATGTTTTACTAGATTCGTCTAGAAACTGCAACGGTTGAACTTTGAACCTTCTCGAATTAGAGAGAGGGTGTATAAAAGGCAACTTAACCTTCATTGGGAAGCTCCTCTAAGTATACTACAGCTCAGATCGAAAACAATGATTGTGTCCTTTGAACCAAAAGTACAAGTTTTATATTTATCACACTGACTAAAGTCATGATCACAGTTTTTGGTGATCATTACGTTTGAATTTATCAGTACATTTCTTAATTCACTGTATTTTGCAATATATTTCTTTCCCTACCAATTCTACCATACTTCCAGTAATCCTGCCATTTACTACTTTATTTGTGAGCTGAAGCACAACCACGGAACGGTTGTTTAGGTAGAGCGCAACTTAAGAATGGAGTAAAGAACGTGATCTTTCGCTATCAGTAGCATTATACCTATAATGTTTATAGCCATAAAGTTTGTAATTTTCATTTTAAAATAACTTGAAGTGTATTAGAATTAAAAAAATTGTTATAACCAGGAAGCGGGGTTTTTCATCTCTCTATTGTGTCTGTCCAATAACACAAAATGGTTTACTACTTGTTATTGACGGGACTTCCTATATGAAGAAAGCTGCCACAGCAATACAGTGAGCACTTCCAAAACTAAAACTTGTCTAGCACATAGTCTCCCCATAGTTGCGGAAGAAATTATATCATCTTTTCCGGATGTAAAACACCCTCCAAAACCAAGATACTTAAACAGATGGCACCTGGAATTCCCTTGCCTCCACAACCAAATGTAACTCGGTGGGGAACATGGCTACAGGCTGCAGTATAATATACTCAATATTACCACAAAATTGTAAACATATTAAAAGTCTGTAAAGTGCAGAAAAATGTCGCCATACGTGCAGTGAAGCAAATAATTACACCAGCCTTGCTTGAAGGTCTTTCATACATTGAGAAGAATTTTAGTAATATAGTAACCACAATAACATATTAAGTCACGTGCATCAAAAAATGCTCGAGGCTGTTAAGGCAATAGAACAAGTTTCAGAGACACAGAGTCATGTTTTTGTACGCTCCTGTTACCTCTGGAACGTAGCTTTTTAAAATACAAAAACTTTCTGCAAGCAAATCAGATGCGACTTACTTTCCATACATTTAGGAAATACATTATCGCACATTGCAACAACCGCTCACGATGATGACTAGCTAAAATTCGAGACATTAAAACCTTAACAGAAATGAGATTAATTGAACGTTTCAAATGGGTAAACATTCATTATTTGCTGCCTAGTAATGCCCCTTAACCTTGGTGTCTACTTGTTTGCAAGAGCACTGCTAGGTCGCCGGCACTTCTACATCCCGTTGCAGGTGCTCGGTTAACTTGATGGATTGCTTACTAAAACCCCGCTCTCTGGTTGTAACCTTTGATTTGTTTTAGCTAAGATCTTTATTTTATTTTTTTTTCTCTCTTTTTAGCAGAAAATATCACTTTTATAGTGTAAGAGATAATTCCAGACAAAGAAAATAAAAGGCATTCATATATACAGTACAAGTTATTAATTAATGAATATACTTTTAAGGGCTTTTAATTGAATAATTGTAAAGTAGAGCGTGTGAGGTAAATTTACAGGACAATTAAGTAAAAGGAAACTTCCCACTCACCTGCCGAGAACAGCATGCAGTCAGGTAATAAAATTCAGCAAAGGAAATTAAAATACAAGGAAAATGAAAAATTGACTTATACTGAAGAACAAACGCTTAAAAAAGGCTAGAGTATTATAAGAAAGGAAGACGAACATAAGAAATAAAGGCCGGGGGAAAAGAATGCGATGAAGGATGCCTGTTCCAAACCAAAGGAAGAGAAACATGAAAGGGGTGGGACAGGCAACTGGGGATAACAAACCAAATAGATGAGTATGCAAATATAAAAGAGAGAGGAAAGGATAGGAAGACAGCGAGGGAGAAAGAGAAAGGGGTAGCAGCTAGACTTACCGATGTTAAACAAACAACAGACATTAAAAGCAGAGAGAGCTGAAAGAGAGAAAAGGTAAAAAACGATTAGTTCTGTTGTTAACTGGAATGGTTTTCTCATCGCAGGTACGAGTAATATATATTCTCAACTTTTCTAACAGTTGTCTTTAAGTGCTATAAATTTGTATGGTATTGCAATTTCTACCATTTTGCAGCAAAACTTTAGTTTGTTTGTAATTAAACATGATTCTGGGAGTTTTTTCTTGTATAAAATGTTATTTCCATCACAATTAATGTCTAAAACAGTATGCTGTACATAAGCAAAAACATTTGTACAGAATCTGTTACTACGAAGTACAGAAATTCTGTACTTTGGCACAAGGATTTTTATACTGCTACATTTTTAGTATTACGAGGGGACTTCAAAAAGTAAATCACACATGATTATGACAAGCCAAGTAACTTACTGAACGCTGCTGTACCCTACAAAGTGGCACAGAAACATGACACTATTTTTCATTATACGTGGTCATCAAGTCTGTCTAAACAACGGTCTGGTTCTACGTTTCAATCCATAAAAATGCCTGGGAGCACACCTCACCCGCAGCACAGCTGTGACAGAGTAGTTGTCAAACTTTCTGTTTTGGGGGGGAAATTCCCAATTCGAAATCGGCTAAACCACTTCTGACACGTTCGATTCGATATGGCATGTTCCTTTTAGAGAGCACTATTATTGTGATGGCATTGTTAGGCGGGTTTGCCCTTACGATAGTAAAACAGCATACGATGTCGGCAAGGTTCCTTCTTGGTTTCCATAGTTTGTAAACCCAAGTTGACGCTGTTCCATCCAACGCCAGTTATAAGCACACATTGACGTACCCAACAGCGAGTCTGGCTGTTGATGTTTAAGTCGTAGGGATGGTTAGGAAACTGTAACTTGAGTCTATAGAACGTTCAGGGTTTTCAGGCGCTATAGATGGAACTTGCGAGCAAAACGCACGAACTTATGAGACAACCTCGTTCCAATCGTTCAATTACTCAGCAATAGACGTTCGCTCCTTGGTCAAGAGGCATTCGAGGACCGTTGTGCGAACTTCATCTTTAGCAAAACTGTTTGCACCACAGGTGTTCTTTCAGTTTGCTGAACAAATGGATGCTGGATGCTTCCATATCGCCCATCGAACTGAAGTAAAGGTTGTGTTATGCGCGCCATGTGAGGTGTAGCATTGTCGTGCAGGATTACAATACATTTGCGAAATTTCACTATAACTAGACGTGACGTTGCAGTTGGCCTTTAAAGGGACATTTTGTCCACAAGAATCATTTCGTCCTGATACTTCAACTTTGGAGTATGTTTCCATTTGATGAGCCTTTTTTGCTTGCGCACTGTGATGCACTTGTTACCAGTTTCATAGCCGAACTCTGTGTGCAGTAATTCCGGAACTTGAACTCTATTCTGACGAGCCACATTTTTATTGCCCGATAGTCTCAGCAGGGGACAGCGTGGGTAACTTACTTGTTAAAGTATTCTCGTATTCTTTCAAAAAGGATGTTGTTTCATCATGTTTCATCTAAAAGTATCAGATGATATTCGGATTCTGATTATCTTACTTGGCGCACCGGCAGCACCACCTTTTCTACTGTGCGCCTTGTCACTTTAACACTGTTCTAGAAATTACTTTTATCTTCTCTGCCGATTATTGTAGTAGGTAAGGAAACTGCTATATTCCATCAAACATTGGATATAAAGATCTCACTTTAAGGACTCAAGTAAAGGATATACAGAAAAACTTTGCACTTTCTCTCTGTTTCTCACACCCCCGTCATGTTTGTTTGTGTTTGTGTGTCAATGAGTAGGCATGCTTTATAAATTTACTTGAGCATTAAATTATTATCTCAATGTTGTATATGGACTAAATAAAATCTCATAATATTTAAAATGTAGATTACAATGGTATTATAAACAGAAACTCGGACAGAAATGTCTTTAAAACGTTGTGGATTAGCATTGTATGGATAAAAGATTGTGGTATTCTATATTTTAACACTTTATATATCACTACATCTATAATATGTTTACGTTAAGCATTTAAACTCCACCAATCACTTCACTTTGTTCTGTTCCTCGTGTGCTTAATACTATTTTGTTATTCCTCCCTCATGTACTAACTTGATCAGATTTCACTATTTCATTTTCGCTATTGCGCATTTTATCCCATTAAAGACAAAAATCCGCTTCTTTCTGCGGATAACCAGTTTTAATAGTTTAATTTCTAGTTCTGAAAATAACACAGTAACAATTATTTCAATGAAATAAAAGAAATAGAATTTTTAATTTAAATATTTCAGTTAGACGCAGACATAGTTAAAGCGAAACCTATCTTAACAGCAAAAATAGCGGAGCAGATGAACTGTTTTAAGGTGACAACAGTTGACAACATTTCCCACATAAGAATCCAAAACAAAATCAATAAATTCAGTTATGTGTGTGGCGCTACTAACATATATCTAAAAATACAGAAAGTAAATTAGAACTACATTTTAAAAGTTAATAGCAGCAACAATATGGCTTTACCTCTCGGAGTTTTTGGGGTATGAAGAATTAAGGTAAAACGCATTACAGCATTGTTTACACAATGTTTGCGTGACAGTTAATGAAATAATGAACCATTCATATCCATTCATCAAGAAGCTAGATTGTCCTAGATATTTTACAAATTTTTTTTCGCTTCTTTATTGACAATAATTGTAATGGACATAGAATCCCTGGTTAACGCATAGCCGAAGCAGTATTTTCCACCTGGTATAAGTTACAGTGAAAATGTACACATGAAGACGAACATCTAGGTTTAATGTTTTCAAATTTTAGACTCAGTCAACTATTGCGTTCCCTGGCTATCGGAACGCTCTCAAGTCTGTGTCAGCCTCCCTCAGGCTGTTCAAGCATGCACAACAATATCTTCTTGTTCTCGCGCACCCGTCTCGGCTCTCCTAACACCCATCCAGGCAGAGCAGTCTCAGCAGCAAGGCACGGTAAGTGAGAAAAAACGACCGTCGGAAGCAAATATACCAACCCTTGTGAAAGGGCTTATACAGCCTTCAAATGTTCTCTGCTTCTGGCCAGCGCCGGCAGGAAAGAATACTTTCATACATTGTGACTAAAACGGCACACAATGCACGTTTTTCAATTTAGATTCACAGTGATGTCTACCTATCAAATTCTGGACAATATGAATATTTCATTTCAGGTAATATTTCGCTCAAACGTTTTCCTGTCAACTATGTACAGTAAAGCAGAGGAAGTATTGTATTCCACCCAAAAATTCGATGTCGAGGTTTCACTGGAAATATATGTTTTGAAGCCCCCTGAATCCAAAAAAGCAGTTTTAGGAAAAAGTTCCGTGTGTATGTCTGTTTGTCAGTTTGTGGACAGCATAACTCAAAAACGAAAAGTTGGTTAAAAAGCAAAGTTGGTATTTAGGTTAATGTTTTTCAAGGATGTGACACGAAGATTTTGAAGAAAATTGCTCCGACTTAAACTATTCTTTACATGGAAACTGTTGATTTTATTTAAAATGACTCTACAGATTTTGATTAAAATGCCATATGTTTGAGATATTTTTACAAGTTAAGTGTATATCCTTAATTTTCTGGCTATAGGCCCTGTAGCCGTATTTACTCTGGATGACTTTTGCATAACTGGTAAACCGTAAGAGATAGAGCAAATCTTACTGTACAAAAAATGTAGATCTTGCTAAAACACACAATTTATGTCTGAATAAGCTGTTTTGTAGAGTGAACCATTTTGGAGATATTGTCCGTTACTTATATAAGTTTTAGAGAACTTATACTTTTCCAAATGAAACATTATACTTTGCCAAATAAAACACTGCTATTCATTAATTTATATGTTAACCGTGCAAAGAGAACGGAATTTGAAAGTTTTAAAAGATTTGACTATCCCTTAAAGCCTACTTTATTCCCATATTCCCATTTTACATGCAAGGAGACAAGCAATAAGATAATTTCTGTAAATGTTTATCTCAAAGAACAAGAAGAAGATAGGAGAATAAGAGCTTGTAAGAATGTTTAGTACAAGATTAGAGAAAGTCATATGAATACAACTCATCACATTTGCCCAACAGCCTTGCATATCCTTGGATACCTTCTAAATTATTTTTTATTACATTTAAACAAGGAGTAATTGAAATTATTATGGTGTACTATAAAGAACAAAAATGAACAAAATAAACAAAAAATACAGAAGAAACACCATGCAAAAGTACTACTAAAGAATTGCAAAGTGCGCAGGACAACATGTTGAATTAAGATTCTACTTCTGTAACATGGCACAGCCTTTAGCAAGTTTAGCATATTGTGAAAAAATGGCAAATCGACGAATTCCACTTCTGACACCACTGTGACAAAATGAAGAAAATTCATACGATAACTTTTCTATCACTTTATTGTCTTTTAAAATTTTATTACAGATACAGCTTTCTTCTCCTCGTTAACACAGTCTATAGTCTTTCGTGCTACCACAACTTACAAATTTTACTTCTCGTAACCTCACTCCTTTCATGCCTTTATTCACTTTTGCTCTCTCATTCACAAACTACGACGTTGCAAATACTCGTTGAATCTTCCCTGCGACGACCGACGTATCACACACAGGCAGAGCTGTCTTGCGCTCACTGACACAGTGACCTACTTATGTCTGTAACTGAAAACTCTGTTGCTGCGTCTCTTCATTTGGAGGGGGCGACGTCACTGGACCTATCTCGGCCTCCAAACATGTGTCGCCGTTGACGCAGCTAGGTCTTTCTCGAAGGCTCCTTGGAAAACCCCTTGCGTAGCCGCTTCTTTGCTGTTAGTCACTTGTTCACCCGCATAAGTGGGGTAAAGTAGCTTGGTACCCTCCGACTTTTGTTGTGCGCTGAGCCCGGCGTTAAAATGTTATTTTTGTAATCGGAGAAGCTATTCTGCGTCAAATGTTGACCCAGATGACCACATTGCGCAGCTTACGACCCCTAGGATTGTGTGTGTGTGTGTGTGTGTGTGTGTGTATGTGTGTGTGTGTGTGTGTGTGTGTGTGTGTGTGTGTGTGTGTGTGTGTGTGAACTGGATGGCAGGGTCCTGTGCAACTTAGCTGATATTATATTACGCTGCCTAAGTTAGGGTATGTATATGAAGGGATTCACAGGCCTTATGTTGTCAAGGAGGCAAGGTTTACTCCTGGCATCAATAACCAGGTATTTGTAACACCATATCTCAACTGTTTCTCCACTTTTGCAAATTGATGCAGATATAATAGTTTAGCCTTATAATCATTATTTGCAGAAACACATAAAGCATAAGCAATTTACATTTCGTTACAATTTATTATTCATTATACAGTTTCTGTGTAATTAGAATTTACGGTAGTGTTATGTGTTATGTGTTAATTTACTTAGCTTCCTAATGACATCCCTTAAGATTTTTCACAAATGAGATCATTAATTATTTAGCGTTGCTCGTGGTTTGATGGTTTATCCCAACAGCACTTAGTCTTAGGTTGTACTTCCCCATAGGTTTCACCAAACAACATACACAATACTAAATACTAAATTTTAAGATAACTTGTACGAAGGTAGATAGCTCATTATGCCTCTTTATATGTATTCTGTTAAATCAATATTACGGTATTCTGAATGATCATGGCAAGTTTCTTTCGAAGTCAGAACATGTAAATAAAACACAAGAAGTCAAAGCACAAGAAGCACCAAATTTTTAATGTTATTATTGCATGATCAATTCAGAGGACAGCAATGAATATTACATAAACTCACTGTTGCTTCCTTATTTTGTGAGCCCGTGAAAGTGTAAGTAATTATCCTGATATTGGCAAGTGGGGCCTTCGATTTACTTGGACAAAGGGTTTACTTGCCACGTATGGTGAAAATCGATGCAACGGTTTAGGAGCCTTTAAGAAGCAGACACCGCCATGCACACACGCTGGCTTATACAGTCGGTCTGGGTGGCTCAGTTGGTTAAGCGCTGGGTTACTGATCCAAGATCGTGGGTTGAAATCCACCCAGGCCGATGGCCTTTAAGTGTGTTTAAAAACGACAGCTCCAAGTCATATACTTCTGTGGGAAGAACTACCGGCACACCGGCGACGCTGATGTGATCCTGGCAATTGAGAACGTTGTAATTTTACAGGCTTATATAAGGTTTACCTAGGTTGATTGCTTAGGGCAAAATATATAGCTGCATATAGTCTAATGGTATATATTGTTACTACAAGTTTAGTGGTATTAAACCAGTAAAATTATACAGAATATCAAAAGAAAGTATGAAAGTATTACTTTACTTGCTGGTAAGCACGAGATTTTGTACATTCTCTATGCAACCGAGTAGGTTTCTGTAGATTTAAATATGTTTAGCAAGTTTAAAGTATAATATAGCTGATAACTTATCAGTATATGCAGCAACACCGAGAAGAAGCATTGCTACTTTACATACCTGATCTTCATAGTTTGATGAAATTTGCTGAAAACATTAAAACGCGAAAGTCACAGATTCCACAAACTGTTGGAACATCTCCAAACTTGAGAAATACGAAGCTGCTAAACAAATTGGAGTGTGGTTTGCATATTCACAAAGTCTTTTACGTCAGCACTAACAGGCTTGGTATGTCACATAATGATAGCTCCTGTTCTGATATTTAGGCCATCAATCCAGAGATCTCTAAAACTCATAAGAGAACTTACAATTTTATTATGTTACCTATATTATTTTGGTAATATAAACAGTTGAAATGGAATATGTATTAGTCATACCAGCTTCTCAAGTCATTGCTGTATACACTAAATGTTCAAGGGTTTGTTATTCTCTCTACTTCTTATTAATCTAGATACAGCAAGTTCAAATGCAAATGTCTGCTTAAATTAATGGTCATGCGGAGATTAGACTTTTAAAGAATGTGGTGCTATGTATTGGTTTTGGTATTTCATTGCATTAACCAGGACCAAAAAAACAACAAAAAATATCTTGGGAACGGTTAACTTAATGAGAATTATTTGACATGAATGTGTGAATAACTGCATCTACATCTTGGTGTAGTAAAAATTTGTACAAATTTCGCGGTTTTTCATTCTGAAAGACTAGAATTTCAGAAGCTATTCCCAGATAATCCAAAGATGCATTATATTTATCATCTAGACATTACTAGTTTGAACATGTAAATTTATTCACTTCGCTAATGTGATTTATTTCCGTTTTTCCTGGGCTTCACCGTTCCGCGCAAAGCAGCCGCTTAATGGTGCATGCGCTGAGCAGTGTTTTGTTTCTTCCGTTTCACTTGCTAGAACGTTGAACACAGGACATCTCTAATCTCTTCGGCAACATACATGGCGCGTTCTCTCCTTACTCATAAGACGCATCTCATGGTGTAGCAAAAACAATTGCAGTAACTCAATCACTGAAATAAGGCTGCAAGTGAAGTTTCTGAGCGAGTAGAAAGGAACTTCCATAAAAACTCCGTTATAGTACATTATAGTAATTCTGGAATTTAGGTTGGAGTGAGAGTGCTCCTCATTTTTCCACCCGGCCATTGGTCGGTCCCAACCCTTGGTTAAGTCCACACATAGTTTCACCAGAACATGGTATTTTATTCAGTCATTTGAGCCATGTTTGAAACAATTCAAAACAAAAAATTCCCCATATAAAGGGTAGTTTAGAATTGCAGAATTTCCTTGGACAACTTCATGTTACATCCTTCAAAGATGGTGCATTTAAATAACAGGTTAGGTGCTTTACCACATTTTCGTTTCTGAGATGTAGCTTCCACAGAGAGA
Organism: Tenodera sinensis; assembly: GCA_030765045.1. Classification (NCBI taxonomy): domain Eukaryota; kingdom Metazoa; phylum Arthropoda; class Insecta; order Mantodea; family Mantidae; genus Tenodera; species Tenodera sinensis. Next base: position 141,334,884 of record CM060965.1, on the reverse strand, counting down.
TGGACAGACAGACACAGAGAGACTGAAAGAGAGAGTGTTTCTAAAAGTTAATTTTGGTTCCAGGGTCCTCTAAAACAAAGCCTTGCGGTGAAATTTGAATATAGAACTTTTGAAACGAGTACAATACGCCATGCGCTATACCTAAGTGAAAAACCAAAATTTCAAACCGTGGTTTTGTATTGATCATGTTTACCACTTTGGGACCATACGGGAAGAAGAATAGTATGTTAAATAATCTTTATAACTCACTTACTAGTTATTCGTGTACGTAAAAAGGTTACAATAAACATATATGGAGATAGTGAAAGGTCCACACTTTGCACCTTTTAGTTATGTTGTGGTCTATAGATGCTACCAGAATAAGCCCTTACGAGTCCAGAGTCCCAAGTTCTGGTCTGGAAGTTAGTGAATAATTGTCCGTGATTTTCTGTTGTCCTTAAAGGAATGCCAGGTAACTCTTGAGATCGGTGCAGAATCAGAGGTATCAAATGGGCAGGACGCGGTGCCGAGGACTTCCCAAGGGTCACAAGTCACTTGGACACTCCAGCTGATAGTCCCTCTGCAGTTTGGGATAATGAGCATAGGATGATGTAGACAATCTTGGACACTCCGCTCCATTAACCAGAATATACTATTTAATCGGACATGATAACTGTAATGTTAGTTATGTTGCAAGAGAGGCTGGTGTTTGTGGCGAACACAATATGTTAAGTAATAATGAAAGGTTTGTTAATTTTAAAGCCTTTCAGGTGTAGACATGTCATTTGCTTTTGTAACTAGACGCAACTTTCTTAGACGTCAGCAAGCTCTTACCCCAAAAAGGTCTATCACCACCTTGTTCACTTGAGAATTAATTAGCCTATTGTACTGACAGAAAGAGAAAAAGAAAATAAAGAAAGGCGAGGACGTCTATTCTGCAGGCCAGTCATTCACGACACAACTTTACTACAAAAAATAGGGGGAAATTAATGAAGATTCTAATTTTATAGTCTAAATTGTATTATTAATACTATTAATGAAACTCTGTGATGCAGTTATTATCCGCTGCATATCTGGAGTAAATTTCAAATGATGAAATTCATCTTCTGCATTTACAGGTTAATCGTATGACCAAACACATGAGTAGGTATGTTAATTTCCCTGGTGAATACAGACTATTTCATAAAAGTTCAAATCGCTTACACACCGATAATTCCTACTTCCATGATTTGGTTCCATGATTACGGCTAAATACTAGATGGCATTGAACATAGTAGGTTTGAAAGATTTGAAACTGCGATTATTGATTGGATCAGAAACGTGCTATGAGAGGTATATTTAGTTCCTTAAAAAGGGTTCAATAAAATGGGCCTGATAACTATGCATTATATCCATATAACTGTTGCGTCAACAACAAAAGAGCTGTATATTTTATACTTTGAAGTGTGCAGTTTTATACCTTGTATACTAAGTAGCACGTATGAAGCTTGCATTCGGGAAGTCATGAGTTCGATCCCCGCGACTGGCTTTATTGATTCTGATCCCCGAGTTATAGTAATGGTGCGTCTTCCTCTGGCGTGGAGGACCCGGGTTAGACCGTTAGCGTTATAGGATCCCCCTCTCCCAGGGAGGTCTCCTACGGGCCGCACTCAGCCTTGTTACATCCCCTGAGTTATCCTGATAAAAAGGTAACATCCCTGAAGGTCAAGCAATCGCCTTACGGCCAGAGGGTCAGCGTGCTAAACCGCCATTTTCATAGTCTTGGCTGCGCATAGAGGACGCAGCGGCCGGGCGATGAGGGTAAACTCTACCTAGAGGAGATGACCTAAGGGTTATTATTAATTAATTTAGTAACGGAATTTAAGTTCATTTAAGTTCATATGTACATTGTTAACAATATATGATAAATAAACTTATTTACTGCTCTATTTGCAATGCATATTTGTACCACACTTAAAAACAATTTTCTGTGCGTACTGAATAAATGGTAAAGAAAGTTTTCAAACTCCAAAAATACTGTAGCATAAGCGAAACGAATATATATTAAATCCAGTAGCTGTACATAAATTTTTAAGCAATTTATAGTTTAACACAGCTTAAAATTAGTTTTACTAGTGCACACAAGCCTTTCGAATTTATTTACTTTTATTGAACCGAAAATTTTGTTGGCTTTAGTGGACTGTTAAAGATAAATAATAATAAACAATTATAACTTTTGGAAAGTTTATTTTGAGAGTTTTGAGTAATAGAGCTTTATTTTTAATCTTGAGCATCGCTACTTACAACAGACGATTTCGGGAGGCTATAGTTAGTCGTTGGTGTCTTAAAAGGCTATAAACATAATAAGACCACTGGAAGCCACTGGAAAGGAAAGGTAAAGCATTCGATATTAACTTTCTGAGATATGAAAAGGGAGAGAAGCGACTGTATAAGATACTAAAAGGAAGGTAAGATTAAAAACAACAAACAAATGAAAATGGCAACGTTTAAAACACAAAGTTAGAGAGAGGATCGTATGAACGAATGCACATCTCTTCGTCCCCTCAAGTTTATTCCCTGTAAAAACCGCGAACGAAGCGAATCTGAATTTTTCTTCACTTCAGCAACATCCAATCTCTTTCCCCCACTCTCATGAATAAGAAAAATGAAAGGGAACGGCATAGCCATCTAGCGAATCCCATATGAATTTTTGCCTGAAGGATTTTCTAAGCTAACAAAACAATGCCACACAATTTCAATTCCTGAGCACCCTTCACCATGAATCTGTTCGATACGGAACTTGGAAGGCTTGTTTGGCTTCAGGGATTGCGCATTATAGCCCATTGTCGCTCCTCCACAATTTGTCACTCTGCAGTCACCCTTCTTTTAGATATCCTAGGTAAGAGGAATACAGCATCAACTCGTGTCGAATACGCCAACAATACATATTTTTAATTTTCACATGAGTAATCTGATTATATTATTTTATCTTGCTCATTATTTACTGTATTCATCATAAGGTTACAAAAGTACAGAGAGGACATGAATTACAGAATTTCTGGTCTTGAAAAGTTGCCAATGGAACCAACAGGAAAACGAATGATTATTAAATTCAAAGCTTATACTATCAAACTCCAATCTTACATGGAGATTTTGCGAAGCAAAGTTAGTAAATATATTCAGCAGTGAAATAATTACCTAGTAAAGAGAAATTTCAAAAGAGCTGGACTGTCTGGATTCAGAAGCTTTTGGCTAATACGAGAGTTGCCTTTTTCTCAAACTTCCAATAGGAAACGAAATCAACACCGATGAAAGTAGAAAAATGCTTCTTTTGATTAAAGATTAGCACATCCATGAGATTTCCTGTAACATAATTACCATGAGCACTGAAATCTTTGTATTACCTATTCACCGGCACTCCAATACCTTCTAAGATTCACTTGCCTCTGGAGCCAGGTCTGTAGAATGAACCTAAGATCAGTGAAGTGGAAATGCTGTACCCAAAATAGCTTTTCATCTGTGGGTATACATGGAACTCACTTGGTGCTGGGCCTCGGCTGTAGGGAAGGTATTCAAACCCTTCCTTCCCTAACCATTTTCATCGTAAACATTTATTCGACCATCTCTAAATTTCCAGCTCTACGTGGTCACCGTAATTTTGTCGCCGTTTACGCGGCCCATTCCATGCTGAATGTCCAGTACATTATGTCCCTATTTCTGTAAAAATACAGCATCGCATAGCTTGCATTTGACGGGGGATCCTATGGAAATGGACATCTTTAAGTGCCCTTAGCCAGACTTTAGAGAACATTTCATCTTGACAGTGTTGCTGATAGTGGTAACAAGACAGTCATATGATTCCCCATCTCCTACTTGGGCCTTCTGTAGGCGCTATCGGAGGTTGAAAAACTGGCCCTAGTATAAGGTGTTCTATGGAGCTTTTATCATCATCCCTATCATTATTGTCATCGTCATCGTCGTCGTCAACGTCAACGTCAACGTTAACGTCACCGTCACCGTCACCGTCACAAACACCATCATCATCATCATTATTATCATCATCATTACTGCTGTAAATTATGGCAACTGGCATTTTGAGTAACTTTAGCCACTTACATTTGAATTTAAAAAGGTCTCGAAATACCTTTTGATGTAGTCATAGCGTTTGTTATATTCTAGAGACTTCCTTCACGAACAGGTTTGTTTAGTCTCCAGAGCTTTTATTGTGTGATAAAGATTGCATTAATAAAGCTTACCAATTATCAGAGCAGAAAGATTTTGAATGTACCGTTAGCGTCTATAGCGAATGACTGATTTTTCCGTATGTTTCAGTTTAACATTAACATACCCCCGTGGACCCTGGAACACCAGGCTACTTCAACGGCAAATAACTCGCAGTTTTCAACAAGTAGGTATGTCTGAATATCTGCCATGCATGTGTGTGTATGTGTGTGTGTGTGTGTGTGTGTGTGTGTGTGTGTGTGTGTGTGTGTGTGTGTGTGTGTGTACGCGTTCCAAACATGACTTCTTGGTCTACGGTTGTACATATTTTGGACATCGTTGAAATAAATTATAGTTGTACGTTAACAGTATGCAGTTATCTGCAAAGACTACTAACTTCTCAAATAATGCTTTCTGAATGAGGTCGCTAGATTTTATGATAGTTTTACGCCTGTACTTTTCAAATGGGAAGGAGTCTGCCTTGAGCGCCTCCAGGCCGGCAACCAATTGGAGTCTTACTGTGACGTACGCCATTCAGTGACGTACGCCAAGCAATGTGAAGAGTGGGGATAGTGAGCTTGCATCGCTGTGCACGTAAATGTATCTCATTGGCTGCTGATCAGAACTCTTTCCATTTGGAAAGCAGATGCGTTCTTTTCACACTCACAAGTGTTTGTTCACTTAGCCATCAGTAAAATACCAACCAATTGTGAAACAGTACTGACCAGTTTAGTGTCAGCATATATTTCTGGCTCTTAACTACTTGATAAGAAAAATCTAATGTGTTGTATTCACCCTATTAGTGCTGACCACACTATTGTTACGAGAGCTCTATGTTCCATCACTTCGTTTTAATACATAAAATTGCATATTCATAAGAACTGTTCATAAAGTATAACAAGGTTTATTTCCGGGATTATTTTTTAAATAAAATTTGTTTTATAATATGAAAAAATTAAAATTGTAAACTAGAATATGCACTTATTTGTACCAAAGCATGTTCAATCTAAACGATACCATTCCAAATTAAAAAATAACATCGAACATTTCAGACAAATATTCCAATAAGTTTCACAATAGAAATTTAAAGGAATACTTTGGCAAACGTAGGCGCTATGCCATTAAGTTTATAAAAAGGGGCATGTATAACTAACTGATGGAAGATGTTTAAGTAATGCTTTTCTGGCTCCTTGATACGCTAAGTGCTTGATTACCATTTTTCCGTAGTGGAGCTTCCAAAAGGACGTTAATGCTTTGCTACACCATCGCAGTTCTGATAAAATAAAGATTTCATTGTGAGAGATTCCCGTCTTCCAAAGAAAACGCACTTATTTCTGTTTTTAAGTCCAGTTTGAAACAGCTTTGTGTGTTTTCCTTGCTGGAGAATTTAATGTTTTCAAAGCAACTTTGAGTCGACTGCTTATGGAGTGGGAAAGCGATTCTTCCAACTTTAAAGAAAAATGTATAATTCCGGAGTGGAAGGCGAATCTAATAATCTTCCCTATGTTTCTCCGTCAACTTTCTTCATTTCATTTTAAGTTGGGGCTGGATGCAAGTTTGTTGACCCAACTCAAGCAGCAACGCTGCCAAGTTTTCTGCGACTGTCATTCCAAGTTTTGTTGTGCGTAAAGAAGTATCCCAGTTTCAAACTTGCTGCCCATATTAATAACAAGCCTCACAACCCTCATCGTCATTACTACGATTTGTAATGTTGACTTTAACCTTTCGTGTTTGCCTTCTCTTTACTTTCGTTAACGAATCACGCCCTTCCACCCCTTAGGAAAGGATAATAAAAGTGATCCTCTTGGCTCTAAATTTAAGAGTTCCTCCTTACTTATTCCCAGTTAAATTAAAATATAACAAAGCATATACATCTTTAATGTACATAGATGTAGCGATCTAATACCTCCTTATGTACCCGGCCTAGTAGAACACCAATGGTTGAGCGGGCCTAGTAGCCCACGCTATATTTTTGTCCTTATGTGCTTGTTAACATCATTTTTATTTCATTTCTATGTATAGCTTCATTTAGCTTAAATGTACACGGCTTTTATTCGTATTACCTTACTAAATCGATAAAAGATAGATAAAATGTACTATTGACACAACATGCCTTATAATTTGTACTTCACCACATGCAAAAACAGTAGACTGCGAAGTTTAGGTCTACAATATGCAATCTGAAATGGAGTGTCAGTAAAAAAAAACAATAACAATAGTAGTAATATAATAGTAATAATATCATTATCATTAATAATAATAATAATAATAATAATAATAATAATAATAATAATAATAATAACAATAATAATAACAATAATAATAATAATAATAATAATAATAATAATAATAATAATAATAATAATAATAATAATAATAATAATAATAATAATAATAATAATAATAATAATAATAATAATAATAATAATAATAATAATAATAATAATAATAATAATAATAATAATAATAATAATAATAATAATAATAATAATAATAATAATAATAATAATAATAATAATAATAATAATAATAATAATAATAATAATAATAATAATAATAATAATAATAATAATAATAATAATAATAATAATAATAATAATAATAATAATAATAATAATAATAATAATAATAATAATAAATAGGTAATAACTACGATAAGCTTATGATATCAAAAAAATACATGTTATATTCAGAATTGGAATCATTTGATCCATGCAAATTGTCATGAAAAGTAAAGGCAACATCAACGTCAAATGAATGATGCACTTTTTCCAAATCCTTGGTATATTGCAGACCATATTCCTATTTGTCAGTGACAGTAACGTACTGCTTGCAATGGCAAAGCGATATTACACAAATAATAAGGAAAAGCAGTCTCGTTGACCTGTGCGACGTGTAACTGTCGATTAGTCATCCTTGCAGCTAAATAAATAAACATATAACGTGCAAAGCAAACAATCGAGTAAAGTGTAATGTTAGATGTAGTCAGGAATTTACCTAGGTGCATTCGTTTGCAAACTACATTATGGTTTGGTCTCTCAGGTCTCTAGCGACCAACGAAGTATTAAACTGTAACTGCAAAATAAGCGAACATTAATTAAATTCATGTCAGTTTTATTATAATAGGAGGTGATGTGTTTATACTGCAACATTTCATTTATAAGGGGGATTAACGTTAATTTTCAAGCATTTAATCCATTGTATAGATACCACACAGTTAACAACAAGACAAAAAGCAAATACTGTGAAGTGAGATTATTAAAGAAAGGATCATGTGTTGCAATTCAGGAGTTTTTAAACCTAGCAATTATTAATACTCCTACTCTAACTGAAATCACATCCACGCAGATATACTTTTGTTGTTTTTATTTGCCTATCTGTTAAGCAAAGTGCAACGTGTGTGTTTGTGTGTGTGCGTGTGTGTGCGTGTGTGTGTGTGTGCGTGTGTGTGTGTGTGTGTGTGTGTGTGTGTGTGTGTGTGTGTGTGTGTGTGTAAGAAAGAGATCTAACGCATTGTGACATTGACAGAACGCGAAACGATAAGGTTCTGTGTATCCCATGGGTGACGTGACGTTGCCAAGGAGCCAGAGTAACTTTTAACAGTTTGAAATCCAGAACTACTGAAGTTTGTGTGAACAACAGTTGACCAAAATAGTATATATTATTTGTGTTATTTTGAGGCGAGTAAATGCTCTTATATATGGGGTATATACGATAAACAACCAAAACAATAAATAAGAAACAAGCCCCACGGGGAACTTGCAATTTCGCGCATAGGAATTTGAGAGGTGTTTAGTCACTAAACATCAGAGGCTTTTTGTGTCTTTTACCTAGGTTTTGGTCTTTTAGCAGTCTTTCATGTTTTTTTCCTTCAGAAAGTATTGTTACAAAAATAAACTAAATAAACTAGTTCCTTTTGTGAGATACATAAAAAAGTAAACATTATTACCTTACAAAATCGAATACGGTTTCACTTTATGGGACACAGGCAGTCCATTTCAAACATTTTACTACGTAACAAGATCATACAGATAGGCGCCCTGGCAATTTTTTATGTAATGAGATGTATTTCTATCTGCACAATCACTGATTTCGCTATTACAGGTGGTAAAGTTAGCACCACCGGAGAGAAGCAGGATACCATGGGCCTAAAATACCCAAGTTTTCTTTGACATCTTCTGCTTTAACGTACCAGGTTCTTTAGTTCACGAATATACATTTCACTGAGCCACGAGTTTTAATTTTCTTTAGAAGCAAGCCTCCGATTCTAAAGTTTAGTTTTTTTTAAGTCCAGATAACGAATTTTTCTCACTAAACTCATATATTGTTTTTATTTTATGATTGTAAACTTATTTATTTGTGCTTCACTTTGAATCTATTTATAAATGCTTAAATCAAATTGTACCATTACGAAAAGTACTGTTGTCATTAGAAAACTATACGCTCTAACTCAATACAGAAAACATAAAATGTTATGGAACGTGCTATGCATAATCGCTTCCACTATCATAAAATGTTCTCTATGGAGATATACATCAAGTAATTTAAAGAGGGAGATCTGAAAACTATCATGTGTCCAAATGGAGTTGTGTATCTTCATTTTAATATATAAATATAATTTGAGTGTACACGTGGACTGTACTATACCAGTAATATCAAACGCACATTGTTCAACAATCGTAGATTCATATTCACAATTGATTATCACAGTCCTAAGCAATTGTTCTCCCTTCTTGGGATTTTACCTGTTCTATAAAGTTCCATATATCGGCATCTGATACACTACGCAGCGTCCAATAGGAAGTTAAAAGATCTGGTCCCCATGCAAGAAAACCGATGACTATCAGTTTCAAATATATAAGGACTGTTTTCGGGATTTGTGGACAGGAGCATGTGGTTTAGGCTGTAAACATCGCCTTGAACATTCGAGTTAGTAGGAGTTTCCTCCAACATGGGGAGAAGATGCCAAAAGAATCAATCACCGGCTGCGACAACATCGACAACAGTTGTCAGCGACAACATCGGAAGCTGAGTCGACAACCGTGGCTGAAGCTCTATCTACTTCTCAGCTGAAAGGCTCTACACCGGTCTTAACCGAAATCGCAATGCGATCCACCACAGTCTCTCTTGGGGCAGGAACACAGTGTCGTGGTTGTAGGAGTACATATGCAGGTACCAACGCAGATGTTCCAGGACTACGTAAAATAGTGATGAAGGTGACGAGGATCCGCACCCGGAAAGATCCAACTCCTCTCGTGCGACTTGTCGTCAGGACCTGTGCCACGACAGACTAGGGGACTCCCCATTCTTTATATGATTCTGTGTCTGATAATTTTGACCGAGTAATCAACGTGTTACTTTATAGGAAATCTATACTTGAATCCAGGAAAGATAAAATAATGTTTAAAACATAAAACAGTTTATACACAGAAACACATGGTGATCGATAATTGAAAGTGAAATCCTACATAATTTGAAAAGGAATAAACTTAGAGAACGAAGTAATGCCGGAGGTGTATATGCTATACACTTAATATAGATCATAAACGTTCAGAAGTTTGGATAACTGTTTTAATACATGGCTGTTATTGCATTCCCCTGGTTGTATATGAAAATATAATTTTATCCTTCAGATAAGAAATCACACAGCCGATTAAAACTAAAATATCCGCAGCAGAAAAACTGTCAGTAGATTCCTAAGGTACACTCTCACAACAACATGTGCATTACGAGATTTTCTGCCAATTAAGTTAACGAACGGGGAAAAAGTGTGAGACAAAGTTTGAGCCAACGATATAAGCTTTACATGCATACTAACCTAGTTTTAGTCCCAACTGGAATTCTAGAATGTTTGCCAACCAGACAGTTATAGAGCCTTCGCTCTGTGGGTTTCCCAAAGGAGCGTCTGTGCTTATTTACCCAACATTTTAAATTAAAATTCTTTAAATTATGTAAATTTCTCATTAGCGAATTGCAGAAATGCGATACTGGGTAATTAATTTATTTCACGTGTGTGCTTTTGTTGCCAAACTGGGAAAACAAGTGAAGGCGCATGCAGAGTTGAGGTTAGTTGCTCCTTGTTTCTATGGATACGCAACCACTAGCGAAACAAACGAAAAGCGCTAAGTGCGTTTTGTGCAGACATGGCCAGCTTCGAGTTTCGCCTATTTGCATAAAGGGCCTTCCATCCATTTAACACGGGCATTGTTCCCCGACCAAATGCAGGGGCGACACAAAAGCTGGTGGCTCCAACACCTCGTGTAGCGGGGCCCGGGCTCAGGGGAAGGGGGTGGCACTTCCTCTGCCGCGCCTAACAATGGGAAGGTGACTAGTGTTACCTGCTGGGGCGGTTTTGGTTCCTACATTAATTTCCTCTTTTAAAAGACCTTGTCACTCGAAAGCGAAAGGGTCCTTATCTTTCAAGAGAGCGACTATTACACAGAGGTTATGAGTTCACTTCCCGTCAGTTAAGTACCAAATTGATGGTACTCTGCTGGAGAAATTCTCAGGAGAAACCGAAAAGGCGGTGTCTTAGCGTGTCCCACGATCTCAGGGATCAGTGATAACCATCCACAGGGTTTTTGTAGCTCAGGTATAACTAAACTTCAACAGAAACTAGGTCTGTGTGAAAGTGCAGTGCAGAAATTTGGTAACGTAAATGGGTACAAAAATCAATATTTTCAAATTGTTACCAGCACATCCTTTAATTATGTTCATCATCGTCGTCAACGTCATCAACCGTCAAGATAGACCAGATAGGTCTGTTTTGTCTCAAAAGAGATCTTCCCAGAGTCTTTGTGGTCCTCCAACTTGTCCACTATCAACTATTTTAAACAGCAAGGCCTGTTTGGTAACTGTTTCTTCTGACATTTGAGAGGTATAATCCTGGCATTTCATTTTATACTTCCTGATTTTCTGATTTAAATTACATCTTTTAGTTCCTCTCTTGTTGTTTCACTTGTATTATGACCCTTAAGACCTACAGCCAGCTACGTACCTCAAATAGTTATTTATGATACAGGGGTTAAAAGCAAGATTTTATTTTGTGAGTAGGTACGAACAAAATAAAATCTTCCTTTTAACCCGTGCATCATACACTATTTTTAGACAGTGCTGAATACCTAAACATATATTATAGTTTAAATACAAATACATGGTATTGTTTTACTTTTTCCATGGTCATCATGGTCATCGGGCTGCGATGTTTAGTTGTTGCCTTGCTTAGCATCAGTTTTGGCAACATGATGACTTTTACAAAACCACAACGATCTACCAAAGGGAGGTAGTGGAAATAATAAAATGATGAAAATAATGAAACAAAATTGTAATTATTAATTAATAGATAAGTTTTTCTAAACTTGTCATCTTTTGAGGAAACTGAAATGTTTTTGTACATTCATTAATGTTTGAAATAGTTACAATTTCAGTAGGTAGGTTTGGCAGAATCTATATTTACATTAAAATGACTCGTCATTTTACACAAGAATTGTGTAATTGAGGTTTCTGGCCTACTTGAACGAGGCCATGGTCACATTCCGTAAGTGACCAGGCCGCGCCGTAGCCGAGTGGTTACATAATTCGCCTCTTACCAAAGCGACCCTGGTTCGATCCCAGGCAACCGAATGTGCGATTTGTGGTGGACGAAGCGGCGCTTGGGTGGCCTTCCCCCACCATTTCATTCTACCGGTGCTCCATCTTCATTCCATGTGTCACCGCCTGTGGTGCCGTAGTAGTGAAAGCGAACGTTAAACACTACGAAAAAGTAAGTAACCAAAATTGGCATTACCGGAGTGTTTAAAGCTTTTGAGCATTGAGTGGAATAATTTTATACTTCTAACTGCTAAAAGGCTCACTTTTACTATCAACTGTCTAAAATTTTAGTTCAGCATTTTAATTATTCTTTTGAAATTTCTATTTATGATCTAGGTCTCGGCTACATAAGGTACAATAGGCACTGCCATAATTTTATACAATTTTAATATCGTATCTCTTCTTGTTTTGTTTGTCATTATTCGTTTTATAATGCCACATATATTTTGAAATTTATATGCTTTTTGTATTTTAAGACATTTATAAGAAATATCATATCCTAAATAGCTAAAATATTTCACTTGTTCTGGCACTTCGTTTTTGAGCAGCACTTCAGTCGCGTAGGGTATTTACCAATGAAGGTCATTTTGTCTGCTGAAATAATAAAATTGTGCTTAGACATTGTTTTGTTTGGTTTACACAAATATGCATAATCTGTTCATGTAGGTACCTGCCTATCCAGCCTTCTTATTTTGTTAACCCTGTATTAGGATTAACACAGTCAAGGTTCAGAGGGGGGACTTAGTAGGTACCTCAATCAATGAAAGAGCCCCTTGGCATACAAATATTGGTTTTGGCATATTGGTAGGGTATTTACCAATGAAAGCCATCACTTTCGTTTTCTCTGCTGAAATAATCAAATTGTGCCTTGACCTTGTTTTGTTTGGTTGATACAAACATGTATAATCTGTTCATTTATCTGCCTATCCAGCCGTCTTATTTTGTTGTGACTGGTTGGTATTAGGATTACTATACACAAGGTTCAGAGGGGGGGGGGGGGACTTAGCACCTCGATCAATTAAAGAGCCCCATGTCATACAAAGAGAGTACGGACCTGGAGAAAACAGCAGCACTCTTGGGTCTTCAGTTGATAATTCCATAATAATACTAAAATAATTAGTTACATATGAGTAATGAAATAGTTATAGCCAATTATTTGCGAAGAAATTTGATTAAATTTTTAATACCTGATCAGGCAATCAAAATTGAAAACGTCGGAAAGCCCTGGAATAATCATGTAAATGTTGTGATTTTTGTAAGTCCAGAAGAACAAGTAAGGCTTAAAAACCCACTGAGATTCTTGCAATATTTTGTAAAGAAATGTAGACAGTGTATTGTGTATTCAAACGCGGGGATGGGGAAGTCATGTGACTCCTTTGTGTTCCAAAGTTTGAGTCTCTGATTCTCAGCAGAGGATTTGTGTCCCCAGCGTCCAAAAGATACTGTTAAAATTTTTAAAAGGTTCGAAAAACACTAATTACCTAAAGGTTATCACCGGAAAAAGAAATTCTGTCAAACAAAACGATCAAACTTGGCCCGGAACATAAACGTTACGAAGCCTGTCAGCGGCTTTTAAATAACGATTTTTTTCTTGAAACGGTCTCACTTGTATTAAGACCGTGCGTGTGTGAGTTGCTGTCCGAAACTTAGAAGTTGTGACGTCGATAATTGTGGAGCTTATAAGATGACAAACGTTTAGAATTACAAAGTGTTACAAGTGAAAAATCACGTAGCAGAGGAATTGTGACAGAACAATTAAAACTAATGTTAATTAATTAACGCAAGCAAGAAGCTAATATCTGGAATGAAGTCCTGAGTCACGCGGACCTTTAAATGTGGGAAACTGAAGTGTCATGACAGATTATAAAAATCTTGCAGGAAATTCTTTGCGTTCGTGGTGGTGACATTCGAAAGACAAGTATTTTTAGTGAATAGCCAAATGCCTTCATCCTACTTCCCACACCTACGTTCCAGTACCATCTCCACAGCTAGCCACGAGGATCGCCCACCAAGTGGATGAATTTTGTGCTAGAGCAAACAACGTAGCACTGTGCACTGCCACAAGTGCCGTGCGATTTCAGTTTGAGGCATGACGTGGAAGTGGACAGCAGTGTTGTCTCGTCTCTTGCGGTTTGTTTTCGTAAACATCCCACCTTGCAATATTTATAAGGCATATAGATTCAGAGCTTCAGATTTAACAAGAACTGTTACATCTTGTTGCATTGAAGGATACTCAACAGTTCAGCAGTTTGTTCAGGTCATAGACTTGCATGAATATGTTCAAATATTAACAGATTTGAACCAAGAATTTCAGAAAAGGTAACGTGGTGCAATTGGAGCAAATTTTCCAAATATTTGCTGAGCTTTACTCTACAGTTGATAACGTTCCATCTGAATTGCAAGTTCAACTTATCATTTGCAATGCAATCGTCAACTGAAAAATAAATCCCAAAATAGAATTAGTTTGAGTGATTTCTATTCACATTTTCCAAGAAATACATTTCCGCTTTCTACTAGAAATGCCGCTCGTGTTCTGTGTATGTTCGATTCACACACACACACACGCACGCACGCACGCACGCACGCGCGCACGCGCGCGCACACACACACACACACATGTGAACATTTTTTTTCGCTAATGACATTAAACAGAAACCGCTGCAGAAATCAACTGTCGGATCAGAACTTAAAATGTCAACTTAGACTAGCTGCTGCACAAACATTGATACCTAATTTTGAAAAACTAGTGCGTCAAAAGAGACAACAAAAGTCTAGAAAACTAGGTTCCACTTCTGAGTAATATGTTGTGTTTATTGCTTTTCTTCAAACTATTATTTAATACCGCTGTATTGTAAGTAGATTGTATATTATCTTCATTTTGTTTAAACTATCAATTAATTGTTCATTTGTTTTTTCATTAAAAGAAAAGTTGAATGATAATGAAAGAAACGTTATATTAAAACAATTTATATTACAATTATGTCCATATTACAATTCGATTATTATTGTAGCACAGTCAATTGTGCATTTAAATTGCAAGACCGGTATTCCGCCACTGCTCTGAAGGCTACGAAGTGCACGGTAGACTATTCCGGCGTGCAACGGGTAAACTCGCACGACCTGCTCTGCACACTGTGCATTGAGATGGTGGCCGCTGGTGTAAAGCAATCCAGGTCCGATGACGACGAACAAGGTGCCTTGAAGCCGGTTATAACGACGAAGACATCACGACGTCACAGTTCATTGATAAGAAGAGGTAAGGCTTCAGTCCCTAACAGGTATAGATTTGAATCCCCGATGGCTGTTAGTACACCGGTACTCCTCCCAATAGAGGGCTCACAAGTCTCCTGGAGACTTGGGACATGGAGGAGGGCAAGTATTTATAGATGTTAAACATCTGACATGCACACCGAAACACCCATGCTTTAAACTTTGAAACAACCAAGCAGATGAAAGGTGAAGTTGCATCAGAACTTAACCCTATATTGCATGAATTATTTTGCTACCTTATGCTACTCTTCTAATTCCTGAACGGTTCAGGTATCCCTGTCATGGGCATTTTAAAGGAAGTAATTCGAAAGCGCATGATTATTAAAGGCCAGAAAAAATGGACTGTCCATCCATTCAAAGCAGAACGTTGTGAGTTTAATCACACAGACCGCAATCAAATGTGGCTGTAGTAAAGAATGGGGAGGTTCCAGGTAAAATAACAGGTGAGGTGAGCGTGAATGAGGTGCATTACATTAGTTTGGATGTTGATGCTCAAAAAAGAAAACTACATAAAGGAAACTACAACATTGATGAAAGAAATATTTACATTTATGACATAAATAGCTACAATACCTCTATTTCACTGTAAAATGTCAACATAACATGAAAACAAAAAAAAAAAAAACAAAAAACAAAAAAAAAAAAAAAAAAGACACTTAAGTATTCTGAAACTTTGATTAAAAATATTTGTTGCCAAATGTTGCAATAGAGGGTTAAGTGAAATGTAGGAACAGGAAGATGCAATTATCCTTCCTAACATTATCCTATAAACCCGGAGGAACCCCGATCTTCCATGAGTCAGGAAGATTGGTCATGGGAATCGAACCCACGACTTCCGGGATTCGAGCCTCACACACGGTAAGCGGAGTCAGACTGCTTGGTGAAATATCTCCCTCCTTCTGAGCACTCCTACGATAGCTAATCTATGCACATGACAAGAATACCGTGATTTTAGTAATTAGAAGGGTTGGGTGCGAGTCCCATTCAGATACGAGTAGGTCACTTTCCGGAGAAGCTTGGTCCAAAACCTCATTAATGTACATGGTTTTCCTTAACAATTCCTTCGTTATTTTGCAAATTTGTTTACCTTTTAGCAAAGTGAGCATAAGTGTATAGGTAAATACTCATCATTATTACTACTAAAGTATTCGCGAAAGGATTTGGTCATATCTGGGAACGTTGACCACGAGCTTTGACCCCAGGGGATCGCATATATATACGATGAGCGGAACGACGAATGGGCTGTTTTTCTCTTGTTCTCCGTTTCCCCCGTCATTCATTCCACGGATTACCATATCATCTGCTTTCCTTTTGTACATTTCGTATCATCCCCTCTTTTACTCTCATACTAAGCTGCGGGGCGATTCACCTTTTCAAGTCCTTCACTCTAATCCAATGTTAGCCTGCTCTTCAAAAGGCATTTGACCACCGGCACTCAAATGTAAGTCCTGGGGATGTAGTTCCTACAAGCAAGTAATTTAGGAATAAATCGAATGTTTGAATTCAAAGTATCTTTTTAAGGGTACAAGGTATTTTGGAAATAGAAATTACACCTTAGAGAGTTAAGTTACTACTGCGCTTGAAGTTCCTAATGGTGTTTCCTCAAATTTTTAGAATTATTTTTCAAATAATGACAATTATTTCCAGTAATTATTTGCACTGATAGTTTGAGTCTATAAAAATTATTTTATCCAGAAAAAAACATTAAAATGTTCTCTTAAAAATTGCGAACCCATGTGCTTTTTTCTTTGAAACTACTTGCAATATAGTATCACATTTTTATGCTAGTTCTTAGTATATTAAACTATTCTGAACCTCAATTATTTCATAATGTATTTTAGTTTATTAGAAATTTAAAAAAACAACTATTTGCGAAGTGAGACTGTCCCCTCGACGTTGCCACTCATCACTTTGATGCTATGGGCTCCGGCTAGTTCTATGGGTGGCGTCGTGGGATAATGCACTTAGGATACGACAGAGGTTATCCCATTGTAAAGCTACTTTTGTCGTCTTAGTGATGGGATGAGAAGGACATGTTTAGAATCCCAGGGGGAGAGGAACTGACACACGAAGATCTGATTGAACTATAATTATTATTTCAAAGCAGTTACATACTAAGGAGCTAAACTAGGAAGGCGCGTCGTACACTATTGTTCTAACTGATGAACCGTAATCACACATATAGTGGCGCTGACCATTCTGGTGCGCTTCTTATTAAATCACATTATAATTCCCCGAAATTCCCAGGCACAAGCTCGCGTACTTGCAGTTCGTCATTATTCCCATCCACTGGTCGACTCCTGTAACGCCTATACAATTTCCTTAACCTTGGCACATCTCCCTCACTTGCAATATTTTTAAAGTCATAAAAGGAGAACCGCTATATCGAGACTTCCTTCTGTACGACCCATAAGAGGATCTTGGTCCGTTCATCAGTTTGTCACGGTTAGTAGCATAATAACTTTTGAACGGCATAATAAATACAATAGCGAAATCTTACATATTGAATTCCCTTACAGGTACATACAGAGGCTATATAGCTGCTTGAAAAGTCAAAATTGTAAAGACGTGGAACATTTCCAATTATCTTAGCATCACTAATACATATTATAAAACTACTATTGTGGTTCATAAAGTTCAACATGTTGTGTTATACACATGCACTCTCTCCTTTCATACTTTCTGAGAGAAAGGCACACATTTAAACATTTCAAGAGTAAATGTTCTTACTTTTCTGCTGATTAAATAATTCTGTGGTGTTTAGTCAGAACATGGTAACTCCAAAAATTGCAGTTTTTAAATATGACATTAGGTATATTAAACATTCCTGAGATCGGCCAAAGACAAATGTTACCCACACACATCTGCAGGTGTATATAAAGTTCCTTGCAGTTGCGGCAAAGTATACATAGGCACTACCATGCGCAGTGTGGCCACCAGATTAAAAGAACATGAGCGTCACACCAGATTGGGACATACGGATAAATCGTCTGTGGCAGAGCACGCCTTATTATTCGGCCATGATATCCACCTTAAAGAAACCCAAGTCCTGTCTTCTACAGTTAACTACTATGCTCGACTACAAAGGAAAGCCACCATAGAAATCTACAAACACAAAGACAACTTCAATCGCAAAGAAGAAATACTACGTGTACATAAAGCATGGATGCCGGTTTTAGATAGACTTTCAGACGCACACAACAGTTATAATAAAACCCCACCTACAACTGCCCAATCACTGCCGTAGCCAGCACAACAATGCCCCGCCCACCCCCACCCATATAAATAACCGTAACGGACGTTAACGGTCAAAACTTCCACTACTTCTCTGCTTCCACATTCAAACTCTGACCAGTGCAGACGGAGGATCGTGTTATCCTGATGATGCCAAGCGCAGTACTTGGCGAAACGTTGGTATCTACCATGTCTTCTAGACCACGGCCTACAAGCACGGAAGAACTAAACATTTCGAATATTCAAGACACCGGCCGTGAAAGCCTAAATACATATATTAGAAATTCCCTTTTATTTGGTATAATTCTGATATCTCCATCCCCACTCCAACCTTCACTACAGCATTGGTCTGAAGCTAATAACTCTGAATGTTATCATTTAGTATTGGTCAGATTCTGATATATGTACTTATCATGTATTGACCAAACCATTGTTAGGCTTTCTGAAAGTAAACAGGAGTTATCATGTTCTGATCAAATTACATTTAACTGCATGTTGGTAGTACTGACTTTCGGTTTAATTATTGTTACAAACAAACACGGTAGCAAACAGCTGTTCAGATGTTGGTTTGACAAAACAACTGCATTACAATCATAATGAGTTACTTGTCACGTGGAAGAAGAATGGTGGAAGCTTTATTTAAATTTATGGTAAGTATTCTATTTCTTCTAATACTGGTATGTACAAAATAATATATTTGACAATGAGCATGCAATTATAAGTCAAACATTTCTTTTTTGGGAATTTGCACTTAACGAAGTTTTGGAAAACGAATTTCTGCATGAAATAAACCAATTTATACCCTCAAGTTCAATAATAATTAATGCTGATATTCTTAGATCAGTGATTAAGCAATCAGACGATGGTATTGGTGATGACAATTATAAATTATGGGAGCTAGATGATTATTTGTCTGATTCGTCTACAGCTGATGAAGATTCTACAACAATAAAGTATAAAAAGGGCATTAATAAGAAGAAAAAAGAGGTAACGTGAATCACAGTCATAATAATGGCAGTTGTATCACAATACATCCTGATGAAGCACTAAATCATGTGTTATTAAAAAACGAAAAAAAAAAAAAAAAAAAAAAAAAAGAATTGAGGCAATGTAGAGGAAGTTGAGAGAGGTATGTAGAAAGAAGCTAGTAAGAGGGGAAACATTTCGTAAATCTACTAGCAAGATACATCCAGGGAGACCCGCAAGAGAACTACAAGAATGCAGAAATAAATGCATGGAAAAAGTTAATGTTAGGAAAGAACTATACACCGATTGAAGGAAACTTTCTTCACAAAATGAGCAAATGTGCTATTTTGGAAGCTTCCTACAGCTAGTGAAAAAGTCAAAATTAAGGACAACAAGCAACTCAAAAAATAGAGCAATTACTGTTCTTTATCATGTGGAAGTAACCGGATCCAGATTAAGAGTATGCAAAAAATGCTTTCTCGCTGTGTTTGGAGAAAATAATGCGTTTCTGAATGAACTGGTGAAAAAGAAAAGGAGCACTTCTACTGGAATAAATGTTAATGATGAACCTGCTATTAAGCAGATATTACATACATATGTACGTCAGCACATCACTAGTTTCCCAGGCTATGAAAGCCATTACTCTCACCGGCCCTCTTCTAAACTCTATATTGGCAGTGAAATTAATCTAGAAAATATGTATGAGCTGATAAAGGAATCTTTAAAAGAAATCCACCACAAATACTTAATACCACGTGAGTGTGACTCTGACCATGCTGTTATTGAAAGGGTCAGGAAACGTCATGATGGTGCTGTAGTTGTTCCCCAAAATTGGACCTGCTTGTTAGAATTGCAGCAAAATGTTTAATAGTAGTTGAGATGCATAAGAATGATTTATTTTCATTTCCGAACCTTATGAAAAGCTTTTTCAACAGAAGAACAGTTGATTCTGCAAAAAAATCAATTTTTTGGCACAGGATTTTCTAGTTGCATATCACAAATCCATTTCAAGTTCTCCCTTCGGAATTAAGATTCTTTCAGAACCTGTACTTTTAGGAGAAAAGGACGACTGTCAGAAGGAAACGTGTATTTGTCTGCTGCTTATGAGGAACCAGTGAAGATTCAGAGGAAGAAATACCTCATATCCATGTTGGAGCTTATTGATCCATTGTACTATAGATTCTATCAGAAACTTCTTACTTCAGATGATGCCACAGCTTATGTGAGTGATAGTGATGAGTGAGTTTAAAAACCATTTTAGTTTCTCTTTTAAATACAGTCAATACAGTTCTTAAAACTTGTTAAACATTTGGACCACTTAAAAATGAGATACAAGTAATTTAAAACAAAACTGATTATGCTTATTGCCGTTTTTTATTGAATTCTACTGTCAGTTTATATAAACAAGACAAAGTATGGATATAACATGTTTTCAATATGTACAACAGAATTAGGTCAGATTATGATAATACCGTTTTTATTTATTTAATATCATTTTGGAGCTTATTTAGAAGCTTAAGAAACATAATATCACTAAGCAACACATTAATGTATCAAATTTTCACTTGCATTTTTAAATTAAAATTAAAAATTAAAATGCCGATTTCTCAAAACATTTTTGGAGCTATCATGTATTGAGGAAACACCACTGAATTTTTATAGACTCAGCTACTTAAGGTAACAATACAAATAACCTCTTAAAATAATTGTCATGGTTTATAAAATAATAATAAACATTTCAGAAAAAACACAGAAGTTTTAGAGCGGTGGAAATATCCATTAATTTAACTGATGAAGCTGTAAGTTATATATGTCCAGACTACCTTATCCACTTAAAATATATATTTGTCTTTTTGCAGATTAACATTAATGATAAAATAACGATTCAGGAATCACAATGTACTGCTTTCTAATTTATTATTTCAGTAAATATGTATAATTATTCTATGATAATAAAAGAAACCACATCTTTATACGCATATGCCATGCAGTAGCCACAGTTGGCTTTCATTAAATTCCACGTGTATTTATTTTAGTTTGGTTGTAATGGACGGAGAATAACGATTTTCAACGCATAATTAAACCGCAGCTCTAAAGTCCTTGGTGAAAGTGTGGAGTTTGCCATGTATACATAAAACATTTGTGAATGTTTAACTTTCAGGCCCAATACCAACTACTAAAAGTTAGTGCAAATAAACACACAGTGAATTACATCAACTCTGGATTTGGTAGGAATCTTTCTGTACCTTCGGTCTCAGTAAAAGTTTTATATGTAGTCTTATTCATTTTTACTTTTCCTACTACGTATAGTAAAGTAGCGGAAGTATTGTATCCCACCCAAAAATTCGATATTTCAGCGGAAATATATGTTTTGAGGATCCCTGAATAAAAAAAAAATAATAAAGCATTTTTATAAACAGGTCCATGTTTGCGTGTCCTGTGTGAATCTGTGAACAGCTTAACTTAAATACGAAAAATCGGTTAAAAATCAAAGTTGGTATTTAGATTTAATGGATCTCAAGGAGCGTTTTGAAGAAAATTCCTCCAACCTAAACTAAGTTTTACATGGAAAATGTTTCGAAAATTTTTATTTTCTTGAAAATGGCTCTAACGATTTTGATTAAAATGCCGTATGTTTGAGATATTTTTATGAAAAATGAAATGTATATTTTGAATTTTCTGGTTATAGCCCCTGTAGTCGTATTTCTCTGGATGAATTTTCCATAACTGATAAACCGTAAGAGATAGACCAAATCTACTATTCAGAAATGTAGATGTTGCCAAAATACATAATTTATGTCTAAATAAAACCTTTTTGTAGAGTGAAACATTTCGGAGATATTCCTTGTTATTTCTGTGAACTTTGGGGAACTTACACTTCTGTCAAATGGATCATTGCTATTCATTTTTTTGCCAACCATGCAAAGAGAACGGAATTTGGAAGGTTTAAAAGAGCTGACTTTTGCTTAACTCACATATTCCCCTTGCACCTACAAGAAAATAAACAAAAAGATCATTTGTACAAATGTTTATCTCAACTAACACGAAGAAGATATAGGATTAAGAATTTGTAAGAATGGTTCGTACAAAAGTAGAGAAAGTCATGTGAGTGTAACACATATTTTTCAGTGGAGATCTTAGAGAGCACCAATTCCAACGCAGAATATACATTGAGTTATTTAAATAATCATGGGTTATAAAAACACCACGTTTAAATTCACATACATTCAGAGCAAAAAGGGAAAAAGCAGTTAAGAACAATATGTTACTTAGTGTGGATTACTCGAGTTACGCAAGCTTGTTGGAATACGCTTAAATACGGCACACAAATGAGATTACAAGTTCCCACTGAGCTTCAGTGAATTACATAATTAACATTTCCTGGAAAAGCAAGACATTATGAAGATTTAAAACTCCCAGAGTATACTACTAAAAACTAATTTGTAATGTTAATGACAGTCAATTGCCAATGCCGTCTCAGTGTCTGCGGTATTCCGAAATTTTGTCCCGTAGTAGATCTTTTACGTACCAGTGAGCCTACTAACAAAAAAGAAGGAAATAAGGTAAGAAAGAAGGAAAAAGAGAGAGGAAGAGCATAGTTGATCTTTAAATGCTTGCATGTTCTGAGTTTAAACCCACGTTATCAGGTTGTTCCCTATCTTTAGTTTTGAAAATGTTCTTGCACGACAGTATGGTATTTAAAATCATTTTATTGTAACTGAGAACTATTATACTACTTCGATAGAAACAAGTGAACATATGGGATATGAAGTAAAATATTACATTTTCATATAAATTTAATATTTCTTGGCCATCATGGGGGTATCTGATGAACTATACTTTCAAAGTCCAGTCAATGCTGAGTGAGTCCTTAAAATTATGTTAACATAGCACCTTCAAAGGCCTAACAACCGCTCTAGAAAGCTTTAAGTTTAAACTAGCGGTTACCTAAGCAAAATTTGCGCATCTGGCCTATGTTACTGTAAAATATTCTCCTTGGTTCTCCCATATTTTACTATCCATTAAAATATGTATTTAACCAGCAGATAGTGGGATAATGCAAACAAACTGCAAAATCTGTTTGTTTCCGCAGTACAACAATGATTCACGATAAGCTGTAGCATAACTTATCTTTTCGTTTAGTTTTGCATGCAACTAGAGAGGGCTTTATAATTCATTTTGCGTTAAATTTCTATGGCTTGTGTATCGAACATGCTTTTTTCTATACGTATCTCTCATACAAAGCATTTTTACATACACTCGTATATTTTGTTATAGCTATAAGGGGGATTCAGAAGACTGAAATGATATTCGATCTTTAAAAATGAAACTTCAACCTTGCATGACAACAGGCTTCATAGAGGAATAGGCATATAACACTGTAAAATGTAGGGCGATTTGAACTGCAAATGCATAATGAAAGCACATTTGCCACACATTGTGCGTTTTACCAATACTTACATTACTTTCCCATACCATAAACAAATAAATATGAATACAGAAACATACGTTTCTTAAATAAATAATTATATGAAGTTATACAACGTTAATTGTAGATACTTGCATACTATTCCCCATATATATTATATGTATATTAAATTATTACGGTAATTTAGCTAAATTTGTTGGGTTTTTTTTCTGGACTAGATCAACTACACTTCTATGTGCAAGTGTAGTTTTAAGTGGGAGAATTTCTTGCGTGTGGCACCCTTGTTGGATGTTGAACCTAAATATCCAGTTTGTATATTTATTTTCTGAATATGCTGTTCAAGACACAAACAGAGCGAAGCTTTTCCTTAAACTGGTTCTCATAGATCTACTGTATTTCCGTTGAAATATTCATGTAAGCGCTTTTAATAGAACACAATACTTTCTCTCTTACTATAGATAGGTGGTAAAGATGGTAATCAAAAAACAAAGTGAAAGATTCCCCAAAATCATGGCTGCGGTAAAGAAAAACCGCCGAATTGATCGAATAGTTAATGTGGCAATATAAATGCAGGAAAAACAAAGTTATAAATTATCTACCAAACTTTATTCTGTTGCCGAGTCAGCATAAAGTTGATGTTCTTCTTCCTTACCCCTCAATAGGCCAAGGTAAGTACGTCTAATACGCATTTATACTTCAGATTATCTCAAAATTTCTGAATGCTACCATAGTTGGTAAAAGCTATGCTTCCAGTAAACCTCTTAGAGCAAAGAAGGATGTTTTTATCAGAAAGCTAATGAAGAGCCACTCTTCTTATAGGCTTAATTGCGTTTAGTAGAAATTTATTGACGCATGCTCCATTACAGAATTAGAATTAGGTTATACATTCGTATAAGGGTAAGGTCCACAAATATAGCCCTTTTTACCAGTATTATTGTTTATAGCTCCCCTGCATAGCTCGGACGAAAATTAAGTAATTTATAATATACACTCATGTAAGCCTACAATCTATATCTATAAATTGCTGTAATAATAACCTGATTTAGAGATTAGCAAATAATGATGAAATAAAATGGTGGCATTTGAAAATTATTTTAAAATTATCAGCTTTTTCAAACAAATAGTGTAAATAAATACAGTTTTACTTGGAATAGTACCGTACTTCAGGCCTGGGTAACTTGCACGATACCTTTACCGACCTTCACCTATTTTATCTGCTAAACATTCTGTTATCGGTACAAAGTCATGCGCTCAGTGAGCACCAATCACCCGGGCCTACCATATATAGCATGCATCACCAAGATGCCATATTAGCAGAAGGGCTTGCTTTTCATATGGTGCTTGTTTGCCGAGGTTATGTACTATATAAGTAATAAAATGTTCTACGATAAAGCAAACAATCCTGGGCTTCTGTGATATAAAAAACTGGTTTATAATGGTTACATTTCTAGGTAAACTATGCTTTGTAACAAAAGCGTGTCGAATACTCACTTTCCACTCATAATTAAGCAGAAGATTCGGGATTACCACAAATAAATCTGCTTCTTCCTCGCACATTGTAGCGCCATCTTTTGTAGTTCATGCTAGTACTTTGTAAGTGCGCCATTTACTGGAGAGTTTACGTAACGTGACCATATTAGGAAAGGGGCCTTATATGGGTCCTTTACCTTACACTCCTATATATGCATTGATTCCATACATTAACGTAGGTATCTCTTCTCGTAACTTGAAGTTAATCCAGTGCTTATAATGTGTCAATATTATTAACGACTTTTAAAAGCGGCTTTTTGTATGTTTTTCTTTGCACAACACATTTCCAGAGAACTCTTCTCTTTGTTTCTAGTTGCACACGCTCCCACACTGTATGTTGCACTGATTGGACATTTTCGACACACACACATGAAGAATCTTTAACAATTTTAAGTTTATGCAAATATTCCGCAAATTTGCCATGTCTTGTGAGTATAGCAATTAAGTTATCGCTTAGTGTTAATTTTGTTTTCAGCAGTTCCCTTGCTGTTCTGAAATATTGTTCTGTGTATTTCCTCTGTTTTTAGCTGTCTCCCGTTCGGCGTCTCATCGTTTATTAATTTCTCTTAATTGCCCACTAAATATACCTTTAGGTACTTCGCTGTAGTCTTCTAACAGATCTTTGTTGTTTCTTGCTTATTTCCCCTGTTGTTTTGTTTCCAGTATTATCGGCGTGGGCCTTAACTGACTTAACCCTGAGATTAACGCTCCTCTTTTACTTTCTCTACTGGTAAGTAGGGGAAGCATTGTATTCCAACCAAAAATTCGATGCCGATATTTCACCGCAAATAAATGTTTTGAAACCCCTCAATCAAAAAAAAAAAAAACAAAAAAAAAAAAAAACAACAACATTTTTGGAAAAAATGTTCGTGTGCGTCTGTGTCTGTGTGTCTGTCGAAAACCAAAGTTGGTATTTAGGTTTAATGTCTTTCAAGGATGCGACACGAAGATTTTTAAGAAGATAGCCCACCCTAAACTACCCTTTACATGGAACATTTTGATTTTCTAAAAAAAATGGCGCTAACGATTATGATTAAAATGTCATATATAAGAGATATTTTTATGATCAATGAAATGTATATCTTGAATGTATATCTTGTAGTCACATTTACTCTGGAAGACTTTTGCATAACTGCTAAACCGTTAGAGATAGACCAAATCATACAATCATACAAAAAATGTAGATCTTGCTAAAATACACAATTTATGTCCGAATAAATTTTCTTCTAAAGTGAACCGTTTCGGAGGTATTCCTTGTTATGTGTGTGAGTTTCAGAATACATATCGTGAAATGGAACATCTTTGTTCATTTTTTATACGTTCTGTGTGCAAAGAGAACAGGATCTTAAAGCTTTAAAATATTTGACTATCCCACATAGCCTACTGAATTCTAATATTCCCCTTGCACCTACTAGGATATACGAGAGCTATAGAATTTGTACAAATGTTTATCTTAAAGAACACGAAGGAGATATAGGAATAATAAATAATTTGTATATATATTTCACAAAAAAAAATTGTGACATCTGCCTCTCATTGCGGGTGACCATAAAGATCCAGAATACAGAGATATATGACAAAGTCAATTTTAAGAAGAAGAAAAAAAATGATTAAAATTAATATTCAAAATATCTAAAACATTAAAAGATTATAACAAGAAGATAACAGTTAACACATTGAATACAAATGACTATTTAAAATATATAAAGAGTCTTTTAGGACATGTAAACATATATTTACAATTTCGGACCATTGCACACCCAGTGCTTTGAGGCAGGTACTTGTGGATTTAAAACATGTTCCGCGGGCACCAAAGAGTAGTCCTTTTACCTCCCATGCATTTTCAGGTACATTATATCTCTCACTAAGGTGAGGAATGCATGGTTGGTAGATGGCTTCCTTTTCCTCGTTCACCTGTGTCGCCTGCTGTAAATGTTGCTCCATTCTTACTGTTGGATCAAGAATGAGACCCTTTCCTGCATCCCTCTTGATGGCTATGATATCTGCTCTTCGATGGCTACCATCCTCAGACAGGCAATGGACCTCTTCATAGACCTCCCAATTGGCTCTACGAAGGGCTGTAGAAATTGATGAACGCACACGGTGGTGACGAGTGTTGCGAAGTAATTCTCTCTTTGGGCAATATCCTAGTACATGCCCAAGGGTTTCCACTTCTTTACAATTTGAGTGCCGACATAGTGTTGTTCGCTGATTTCTTCCAGGCACAGATCTTACTGCTGACGTGTTACATGACATTTTGATGGCATTAGTCCATTCAGAACATGACAGGATTTTTCTGTTGCTCATCCACGAATTGGCTCTGGGATTCTCTTTATATGTCTCAATCCCCTTTCCCTTGTGAGGTAGCTGACACAATGCATCAAACGATTTAAGTTGTAATTGTTTTCGAAGCCATCGTCCTGATTTTGACATGATTTCATCATTAATGTCAATGTTCAAATTGGAAAGGGCTTCTTTCTTCTCTTTCTGAGTATCTCGACACAAGCGTAGATGATCATCTTGTATTTGTGAAAGCTTCTGAGCTATATTGAAATGTTGTATATAAGCCTCCCAACCAGCTCTGATTAGTCCTATTCCTCGAAGATTACGTGGAGCGTATATCATATCATTGGGGCAATCATGTGGTAGCCCAACTATTTCTTTGACGGATGTTCTTATTAATTTATCAATATCTTCTAAAAAGGAGGATGGAATCTTATTCAGTGGTGTACTTTGAAGGGAATAAACTAATCCAGGCCAAATATATTGATTAATGATATTTAATTTTTGATCTGCTTTGAGCAAGTTGGAATAAGAAAGTGAATTCAAATCTTTTTCCAAACGTTTGATTATCTTATTCTTATCCAACTGGATTTCATTCGTGAAATTTACACCCAAATATTTTATGTTTTCATTTTCTTTGATTGGCTCTAAAACATTTGAGCCAAATTTTATTTTAGAAGTTTCACTAAGTTTACCATGTTTGATATTTATGACATTGCATTTTAATGGATTGATATGCAAACCAATTGCAGCCAAGTTGCTGGTAGTTAAGTCTAAAAGTGACTGAGCAGATGTTTCGTCCTTTGCTACTAAAACAATATCATCAGCAAAAGCCATGGCCGATACATTTTTTACTTCAGAGCTAAGTTGAAATCCATGCAATTTTGCAATCTCATGGTCCGTTTCATCTTTAATTGTGTCATCAATCGCTAAATTAAACAATGTAGGAGAATGGGTGAACCCTGGGCAACTCCTTGTTGTAGAAAAATAGGCGATGTTTTGTTTATGCCACATTCTACTGCAATGCTATTACCCTGAATGAGATTCAGAACTCTCAAGTTGTTTGGCATATTGGTGCGCATCAGGCATCTCTTGATATGTTCATGACCTATGCTATCATAAGCCTTGGAGATGTCAAGGAAAACAATGCAGCAGTCCTTCTTGTTAGCTTTACAGTTTGTCAAACATCCATTGATGATTGATGTATTTATATGACAGCCAGGGAGCGCAACAAAGCCACGTTGATAAGCGCAAAAATCGATAAATGATCTCAGTTTTCTGTCAATTACTTTTTCAATAACACGTCTGATTACAGAAAAAAATTGATATTGGGCGCCAATTAGTTAGTTCATCAGGGTTTCCTTTTTTGAATATTAGAACTGTTCTTGCAGCCTTAAATACTTCAGGACATTTTCCAAATTTCAGAATCGCATTAGCTAGAAGACACAACAGTTTAGTGGTTTTAAATTCTTTTAAAAGTTTTACAATGATTCGATCAGGACCCGGAGACGTATCCACTTTAATCTGGCTAAGAGCAGCACTAATTTCTGCTTCCTTTATTTCTATATCATTCTCTGTACATACCGCTGCTATCTCTGGTAAGGGAGTTAGTTCATTCTCCTGTTCAAAAATATTTTGAAAATGTTGGTAAATATTAGATGTTGGAATGTTACACTGGATACCATTTTGATTTTTCATGATATTCCTAACCACCTTGCGTCGTTGATTATAGTACAGGTACTGAGAGACTTCATATTGATACTTATTTTTGTTGTATTCTCTTTTGCGTTTAGATAGTCTTGCAGGATTTTTGGTATTTGAATATGAATTGCTCTGTGCTATTTGTTTACTTTTTCGTGCATTATAGTATCGGATGGCAGGATGTTTAGGGCCAGAAAGGAAGGATAATGCTGTGACTAAATAGCTGACCACTTCTTGGCATAGCAACTCAAATGATTCTATATCAGATTTTAGTATTATGGTTTTTAATTTTTCCTCAAACTTTGTAATGTCACCTAGTTCTTTATTTATTTGTTCATCCTTATGCAATGTATGAGTTTTTTGGATCCTATCATTTTGAGTGTCTAGCTCATTATTCTCCTCTTGCGTGTAAGAATTTTCTGTTTGCTGCTCATATTTGGAAGCTATCTTTGTTCGATAAGCATCAGGATGTGCTTTACTTATATGAATAGCAACAGATTTAAAGGATTTTCCACAGATATGACAGCATTTTTCTAGTTTGTTGCTATTGCTCATTTCGAGGTTAATACTTGAATCACATACCACTGAATTGCCAGAATTATTTTTTGGCATAAAATCATCTATTTTACTAAGTAAGACGTTCAAAGCAGAATTTTGTTACTATAAACTGCTAATATAAGTAATTAATGAGTATTCCAATAGTAGAAATACCTGGTAACTATGTAAGTAAATAAACCACAGGCCTCCAGTTAGATCCACTATTAAGATCATAAAATTGTGTGATCATGAAGTCTTGTTCCACTAATAATTTAACACTCACAAATGAATCCTCCTGTGTTTCAAGTACTTAATGCACTTGCTCTGGTATATGGAAGAATAGCTTTCATCACAACACATAATAAATGCCCAGCAAACAAAAGTACACAATACCAGGTTAGCAAATTTCTTCTTTGAATACTAAATAAATAAAGACAGAGTATAAAAACTATCAATGTCACACAACCAAAGCAGGGAAACTCGGAGCTTTAAAGAAGATTTTCTATTAAAAGTGATATATAAAAGTCTTAAATCTCAATATTATTCCATAGTTTCTCATATAGAAGATGATACTAATCCACGGCCTCCTGTACAAAAGTAGAGAAAGTCATGTGAGCACAACAGATCAGAGTTTTGGTCTTTGATTGACACCAAATTTGCTCCAATTACATCAGTGAGTTTATTGTGCCTTTGGAGTTTTTAAGCAATTGCAGTGTCACCTGGCTATCAGTATGAATTAATACTGATACTTCATGCTGATTTAATCCTTGCATTGTTGTCAGGTGTTTTAGGGATTTTAGGATGGCTAGATCTTGAATATTAGAGAATTGTTGTTGAGCTTGCAATGCACCCGATGTAAAAGAGATCACCGTAGACAATTGTAGATTATCGTAGATCTTGTAATTATTATTTCTGAGCCTACCTCTTCTTCTGTTTTCTACCATCGGTGTAAATGGTTATAATATATTTGTTATTTTCGTTCACTTCTTCTATACATATATATGATAGATTTGTTGGATGTACTCACTCCTTCCACATTATTTATTTTCTGTTTATAGATCTTCACCAATTATGTTTATGGCAACTTCTTTGCCTCGAATGTTATAGTATTTTACCTTTTCCTGGAGCTGTATTGTTATAGGTTTCAGACCTAGGTTATAGGTTTCAAAGTCAGTTATACACACGAGTCGGTCAGTGTCTCAGTGGCTGTGAGACAGCTGTGCGTGTGTTTGTCGTCGTAAAAGATACGTTGGACGTCCAGAAGAAGATTTCACGAGCGTCGAGTGGTTGTTTCATCGTAGTTAGTCTATGAGAGACACACAAATTGAAGTAAGACACTGAAAGGACTGGAGCAGGGTTACGAGGAGTAAACGTTCAGAATTGTGATAGCACGAAGGAATGTAGGCTGTGTTAACGACGAGAAGAAAGAGTTCTCTTTGTGATAAAATTTTAGAAGACAATAAAGCGACAGAAACGTAACCGGACTGATTCTGTCATTTTGTCACAATACTCTGTGTAGTGGTCAAAGCCAAGCCTCCTGGCTAAGATTACTCCAAGGTAGTTTATCTTCTCCACTTCTGCTAATTTCCTAATCCTACGTAAGTGGATAAATGCCTGTCTTCTGCTTCTTGTTAGGCCATCAATTTCTATTTTCGTTCGCTGAACTACACTTTACGGTTTGTGGCCCACATTGAGACCTTCTGCATTTCTATGTTGGCATTAATTTAAATAATACCACAAGGCCATCTGCAAAAGCGAATAATTTTGTTGTGTGTCCTTGTGTGTTCCTTCTTTGTGTGTGTGTGTGTGTGTGTGTGTGTGTGTGTGTGTGTATGTGTGTGTGTGTGTGTGCGCGCGCGCGTGTGTGATAAATACTAAATACTGAAATTTATCAAATCTAACTTATTTCATACTGTGCAGAATTATCTGTTGGGTAACGTTTTTCAAGAAAGAATAACGTCTCGTAGGGTGAAATAATTCGAAGTGGCTCATTTTATGGTCCATAAATATTATTAATTGACGGTACCAACAAATGTATGCAGTCCTCAACAGAAACAGCTGGATATTGTAACTCAAAATAGAGCGATTGGAAGCTGTCATTCAAACTGCAGGTTCCAGTTTTCACCTACCATTTTGACAGCAAGTTCGATAATATAAAGAAAACACGAAAGTCAATTTAAAATCGCATTTAGTAACCAAATATGTTTTTTATCTTGTTCATTAGATTTCCCGCTTTTCAGTTCCAAAGAATAATATAAGTGAAACATTATGACAACATACAGGATTGAAATCACTGTGTCACTTTTGCCTTCCTCAAATAGTTTGGTAATGAGCAACTAATAATCATGAAGACAAATGTTTTTTCCGCTAACTTCTGTGAATATAAAACTAATTAAAGTTGTTTTAAATGAAGAAGTATCTCCAAATAGAAGCATAGTCATGAACAGTTTGTGTATAGGGACAGAAAAAGCATTTGTAGAAAACTTAGGTTTGCCTATTCTAGAAATAACAGAGGGGCGTCTAGAGTAAAGAGCTTTTTTTTTCTCTTCTCCAAAACTGTGCTCAGCACAGGGAGAACATGCGATTTTTTCCGAGGAGGATTTTGGCAATTCTCCAGGCTAAAGGCTTCCTAAAGCAGGAAATATTGACTTGCCTCAAGTACATTCCATTCTGGTAGATACGACGAGGCTTATGGGCAAGGAGTAATGTTTTCTTTTCTCAGAGATTAAGGATAGCGGGTGATCAGAGCAGTTATACTGAGGGCTCTTGTCGTCTGCTAGAATAAATCTTCTCTTCTAAGAGCATCTGGTTGGATTAAAATACTTTCGAAAGCCATAGAAATGTAACAGTAGTTTCCTCTCCCCCCTTCTCTACCTCTTTTATTTCTGTAGTATGCTGATAATAATTTGGAGGTTACCAATACTCTAAATTGAAGGACATACCAAATAGAAACATATTTGGAGTTGTTATTCATTTTTACTTTGCCTATTACGTATAGTAAGTAAGGAAAGTATTGTATTTTATCCAAAATTTCCATGTCGAGATTTCAGAAGAAGAAGAAGAAGAAGAAGAAGAAGAGGAAGAAGAAGAAAAAGAAAAGAGCATTTTTAGAAATGTGTTTGCGTTTGTGTGTGTGTGTGTGTGTGTGTGTGTGTGTGTGTGTGTGTGTGTGTGTGTGTGTGTGTGTGTGTGTGTGTGTGTGTGTGTCTGTCTGTCTGTCTATGAGCAGCATAACTCAAAACAGAAAAGTCGGTTAAAAACCAAAGTTGGTATTTAAACTACCATTTCCATGGAACATTTTTCAAAACATTTTCTCCATAATTTTCACTAAAATGCTATACGTTAAAGATACTCTGATGGGAAATTAAATGTATAGTTTGAAGTTTCTGGCTATAACCTATGGAATCGTATTTTACTGTTGATTTTTGCATACTTGGTAAACCGTAAGAGATACGCCAAATCATAAACAATAGTAAATCTCGTTAAAACACGTAAGTAATGTCCAAATGCAATTTTTTTTTCTTTCAGTTTTTGTTAAGTGAATCAATTAAGAAATATTGCTTGTTATTTGTGTGAGTTTTACAATACTTATATTTTTCTCAAATGGAAGGTCATTGTGCACTTTTTATCTATTGGCCCTGCAAACAGAACGGAATTTCAAAGCATTAATAGTTGACTATCGCTCAAAGCCTACTGTATTCCCCTTGCACCTACAAGAAAATTAGTAGTAAGAGACTCTGAAAATGGTTGCCTCGAATAACATGAAGAAGATAGAGGAATAAGAGTTTGTAAGAATAGTTAATACAAGAATAGAGAAAGTTGTATGAGTACAACATACGAAGTTTGCAATTCAAAGCTTCTCTTACTAAAAGACTGGTTCTATGAAAGCATAACAAATACAAAAATTTCGAATAAGAGCACGTCTGAATGGTTGGGCAGATCACCAAAAACAAAGCTATGTTATTCAATGAAACAATGTTAAACGGTTGAAGTAATATTATGATTAGAAAAAAAAAAACATTTAAATTGAATGAAGTTTTCAAACTATTAGCAAATGTTCATTGGTAAAACATTGATATATCTGCCTTATGAAAATTAACGGTATTGCAGCAGAAGGCGCCATCGATGATAACAAGAACTATCAACTGAAGGTGGTTTCTTAACTGAGCTATTAACTCCTTCAACAGATGAAATTTAGCTGTGCGTTTAACCCTTCGTTATTCGCGTGAATAACTAACGTGTTTACTCCTGTGAAGATTAGGTGTCACCCCTTTTTTACACTTTTTCTTAAAACATCAGTTTTTAACTTTGTTAATAAAGATGGTATCGTGGACTGTAGTCAACTATATTTTACTTATATATAAAAAGAAAATGCATTGAAAAAATATTTGTGACAAAACAAAATAAAAAGTGCACTATTAACTATACATACATATTTTCTCAACGTTATGTACATTTCACATGTTCTGTTTGAAATTGAGCTTAGAAGATATGCTTTCATTAGGGATATACCCGAAGAGACTTGTTTCCTTTACCCTCCCAGGGTAAAGTTATCAGAATTGTATTCATATTTCACTAGTCGATCTTGGTGGTTCAGTTGCTTAGCAGCTGGCCTACTAATGCCAAAAGACGCGGGTTCAAATCCGGTCCAGATCGATGGTTTTTAATTGTGCTTAAAAACGACATCTCCATGTCGTAAAAAAACTCCTGCAGGACAAAATTCCGGCACACCGGCGCAGCTGATTTGATCCTGGCAATTGACAGCGTCGTTAAACAACAAAATAATGTTAAAAAATGACATTTCACTCACTTTCACCTTACTTCTCCTGACATTCACTATATACAATAGTCATTTACAGGCAATTCATGCGAATGTCTTTCGAATTGTTAGAGAAAGCCCATTAAGTGTACTTTGTACGCCGTTTCCTGGTCGATTTATGCTTAATTCCTTAACAGTAGGCATGTCTGCAAATTACGATATTTATTATTATTATTATTATTAATATTATTATTATTATTATTATTATTATTATTATTATTATTATTATTATTATTATTATTATTATTATTATTATTATTATTATTATTAATATTATTATTATTATTATTAATATTATTATTAATATTATTATTAATATTATTATTATTATTATTATTATTATTATTATTATTATTATTATTATTATTATTATTATTATTATTATTATTATTATTATTATTATTATTACTATTATTACTATTATTACTATTATTACTATTATTATTACTATTATTATTACTATTATTATTACTATTATTATTACTATTATTATTACTATTATTATTACTATTATTATTATTATTATTATTATTATTATTATTACTATTACTATTACTATTATTATTATTATTATTATTATTATTATTATTATTATTATTATTATTATTATTATTATTATTATTATTATTATTATTATTATTATTATTATTATTATTATTATTATTATTATTATTATTATTATTATTATTATTATTATTATTATTATTATTATTATTATTATTATTATTATTATTATTATTATTATTATTATTATTATTATTATTATTATTATTATTATTATTATTATTATTATTATTATTATTATTATTATTATTATTATTACAGGTGCTGGAAATTTTCTAAGAGGGTCGTATGTGAGGGTCGAAAGTGATCAAATGAAAGAAGTAGTCTGTAACAAGAATATTATGCTACTATGTGACGAAACGACTGATCGAATGGGTTGGTGTGTATTTGTGTGTTAATTGATCTTCTTGAACCAAAAATGCAGCAGAAGTTGTACGTTGATGTTGAAGTAGCTGACGCAAAATAATGCACCAGGGCAATACTTAATTCTGTACCGAAGTACTCCTTTAACTATGGCAACTTCTTGGGAGTGGTAAGCGACAGTACAAGATACATATCAAAGTGCTGCAGTTCCCTGAATATCTTCCTTGAGAGGATGCAGTTCGCATTCAGAGCTTATGCACATCGACTAAATCTGGTGGGCTGTACATTCGCGAAAGAACTGACAATACTTAATACAGAGGTGATTAATATTAAAGCTATGTTCCTCAATACGAGAAAGAGAAAACACCTGCATGTTCATTTTCTCAATGAAAAGTATCCGTCAGAGAATCCTAAGTTGTTTCCAGTACAGTGCTGACCAGATGGAGTACTTGGTTCGAGGACGATTTCTACGTTGAGAAACATCTTCAGAACTGAATTTATGCAGTTAGGAGATCTGGAATCTATCAGCAATACTGTTATTGATTTCGTGAAATCACTGACACATGATGCAGTAAATATTTCAAAAATTTCGAAGAAGCAAAAGAAGGAAGTTTTTATAGCGAAACAGAAAATAAGCAAAATGGCATCAAAAGCGTTGATGTTCAAGGATGTGATAGATCAGCTGTGAAAAACACTGTAGCTGCAGTTGTATTCAGCACTTAAAAGGTATTTAGTGCAGTTTTCATCATTAACAGTAATGTCGAATCAGCAGTAGTAAAAAAGTTAAGTCCATTCTTTAAAAATGAAAATGGTTCAGTCATCCGAAAAGTTTGCAGTGAGCTTCAAGAACAGACCAATCATATTATATTGCGAGATGGAAAAATAGATATTGTGAAAGATCTGATCAGTTAGCTCACCAGTCATCCTGAGTTTAGTGGGAAAGCTCTACAGTCGCTGTCGCAATGTTCTCAACTTGACAATTGGATAACATAACATAATTTACTTTTCTTTCATGGCGTTGTGCCCATTTTAGTGAGATTTAACAGTGAAATTTTCTTTTCTTAATACTCAGGGGTTTTTAAGAGTTTTACGTTGCAACAAGAAAGACATAAAGTTCTCCTTTTTACAGTTAGAAAAAATAGTACTGCGTATTTTTCTTTCATTTTTTGCCTTCTTCAGATATAATTTAATGATAAAAATCGATGCTTTTTAAAATAAAACTTCATATTACTCTTTAATAATTTATTTACATGAAAAACCGCCATTAAAATTCCAAATTCGGGTAAAAATAACGCGTAATTCTGAATAAATAGCGTGAAATTCTTTAAAAATAAAAACACAGGTCCCTACTTACCATAAACGTAAAGGAATAATGACGGTTAATATTTGATTACAGAATTCTTATAAGCCGCTAATTACATTATTTATTAAATAAAATAACTCGATTTTCGGTTGCTAATAGTGCTAATGATTGTTTCCAACTTCTCTATGCCTACCACGTTAATTCAATTCCTCCCTTCATTTCAATAAAAATCTGCATAAATGAATATGGAAAATCGATGTAACCGAATTTGATTTTAAAGCTTGAAATCCTTTGTAAACGAGACTTAATTGCTGTGTGTTTAATAACGCGAGGTACAGTGATACATAAATGTTAAATTAAACAATCATCAAAAATGTATTAAAAATTACTGCCTCAGTTAGACAAACGCTTAAGTTAAGGTGTTCCAAACTTAGCTCGATTTCCACATTGGTTACACAGTCTTTGAGACAAAGTTTCTATAACTATGTATATTAGTTCCGCTCTTAGAACTTCAACATGGTGCAACCACATGGCATTATTAACGAGTCCGCGATCAGCAGGAAACGAAAGCACACCTTAACAGTGAAGCTGTTTCGAAAATATGTATGCTGTTTCGAAAATTGAGTGTTTATGACACTTCAGATCTAGCCACACGTTGAGGTGACATCTGAAGCATTTACTAGATGCCGTTGGCAAATCCGAAATACTCTTCTTCGTATCTCTAGGCGCGGTATCGTATCGATGTTAATTCTAGGCAAAATTATTCTCCTTAAATTGTTTGTAATGAGCTTTATTTCGTTGCAATAAGGCTCAACACTCGAATATAAAACATAATATCACAACTTCTGATACAATTTTTCTTATCCGTTCCTGTTTCTATGGTTAAGTTAGCTAATTGCTATATTTTCGAAGAGTTTATGTAATAAATTCACAAAATCATTGTTATGTTTTATGCATTACTAGTGGAGAAAACATCGTTGCTGTTTATTACAAGTGAAGAAGGACTTCTCAATACATATATTTGGTATGTAATTTTGAGGACTTGGAATAGAATCTACTTCAACAACATACGTGATTCTCTGTGGGTTTTTAAGAACAATATTTAATATATTTCCAAACTTCCAATTCATGTTATATTCTAACATGTAAAACTCAATTTCATTATCTTCACACAATAATGTTGAACAGGTACTGCTGCTAAGCAACATCTGTTAGCTTGGTGTGTGAATATTAACGTACAACAGTGAAACATCTCAAAGGCAACGCGCCAAAAGTGGCGAGAAAAGGATTTTATTAAATGTGTTTAACAAGCTAATGCAAGAGAATCCAAGTGTCGTTGTGAATAACATTGTTTAACTAATTGCAGTTTATGAATGCGAGTGGAGCGTTGTATGTGCGCTAAAGAACTAAAGAAAATGGAGCATTGCGAACATCAAGAAAGAATAGATAGAAACTTAAACCACAGACAGGAATCCTTATGACTTTACCGAATGTGCTATTCGTAGCAAGGTAAACCAGTTTTTAATGATTAACACCCACGTTCGACAACTGTTAATTTCAGTAAACACAGAACTTACGTTGTCGACTTTTAACGATCCAATTTTTGTAAATGAATGATAGAAATTTGAATTAGTTTTGTGAAGAGAAATAAAGTGAGAGAATTCCTCGTGGTAGAGAGTCAAACCGCAAACTTCTACCAACAGAAAAGGTGTATTTTATTTATTTATCGTTATTTAATATCAATTCCGTTTTATTACAGTGCTTATTACCATTATTATTATTATTATTATTATTATTATTATTATTATTATTATTATTATTATTATTATTATTATTATTATTATTATTATTATTATTATTATTATTATTATTATTATTATTATTATTATTATTATTATTATTATTATTATTATTATTATTATTATTATTATTATTATTATTATTATTATTATTATTATTATTATTATTATTATTATTATTATTGGATTAATACATCGTTCTACTAATTTATATACATGAAACATGAGTGCACGTGACATACAATGTCTTGTCTTTAGAGAGAATCAAACTTTAGTGCAAAGTAAAGTGTATTAGTTTTTGCATGGTAGACAGTACGTATAAACTGTCTTTGTTCGCAAAGTTTAGCTTCTAGTTCCCTCATGTACTGAAACCATTTCTTGCCAAGCAAAGGAGAATTGAAGATAATTCGATTTCACTCCCTCAGGTGCATCAAGACTGTAGTGACATGGAAGTTAAGCATATTTATCCAGCAAGCTTTTTTTCTTACAGTTTGGCATCTTTTAGTTTATACATTCTGAAATAAGCATAGGGAATTTTTTGCCAGAGAACCAAACAATAAATGACACCACTAAGTTTTTAACTGAAGCTACTGTATTATTTTAATTCTGACTAGGGGAAAATGCACCTCTTTTTACATCATTATGTTTAAATGGGGAAATTCTCCTGCAACTGTGTCTCTCTCGCTCTTCTACAATCTATATCAGGCCTGACGAACTGTACTCACAAGGTGTGAAGACATTCCCCTATTTCCCTTATTCAACATGAAGGCGAAACACTGGAGACAACCAAAGGGGAAAACCGGTTCCTTCTAATACAGGTATATGCAAGCCACTCTATTCACACCTTCGGAGTAAGGTTCGTCAGACCTGTTCTATAGCGAGCGAGGTGGCACCGTGGTATATTATATATACTGGGTTGAAGGTATTGTTTCGGCCATACGTTAACCAGGGATTCTACATGATGAATGCAGCCAATATGTCTAATATGTACAATTATTGTCAACAAAGGGTTAAGGGTTATTAAAAACACACGTCAAATTTCTGGAGCCACCTAGTTTCTTGACAAATGGTTATAAATGGTTTATTATATTCTCAATACTCGGGGGTTGACGACTAAGTAGTTGACCGCCCTTAAAGCCAATCAAATTCAAATTGAAAGAAGAGAAAGTGCCATCGACAGTTGTTCTCTGGGAGACATCATGATATCAGTAGTAAGGGTTAACTGAATGTGTGTAAGTTATTGGCTAAAATACGCAGAATTTTATAGTGTTTACTAAATTATGAAGGAATACTTAGATAAAGCGGCGATTAGGGTTAATAATGGCAGCTTGTGGAAAAGTGTAGCTAGAAGATGACAAACCACCTCCTCTCTCTCTCCCCTCGCAAATGGACAAACGAAATTAAAACCAGCGGCTTTCATGTTCTTTGTACTTGTATCAGATAACCAAATATTTGTGAGCAGCTCTTTACCTGGTTCCACTAGAAGCCGAGCCTGCTGCAGTGGAATTAAGCCGTGTGTGTGTATGTGTGTGTAGTCACTAATTACCGTGGGGATGGTGCTGCGCAGCACGTATGTAGCTTTCGCCACACGGAACTTTGTTCACCAACAACAAGAGTCTAAAGGACACTTACATAGAGCTGAGGTCAGCATGCTCCTCTGCTGAATAATTTACAAGTCAGTTGCTGTACTTGTTTGGGGTAATGCAAATTATTACTTAAGCTAAAACTGAACATCCCTTTTCAGAACTAAACTACATTTAGTAGTTTAGGAGGAATTAGCTAAAAGATACATATGGACAGCACAGAGGATTATGTAGGTAGCAGTTACACTAGGGACACGTTGTCAACTAGAAACTCTCTGCCATAACAAGGTAAAAAACAGTAATTTATTCAGTAAGTCAATTGCTTTGCGCGTATATGACTAGATACTGGGACAGCGCGACACAAACTTAGCTTAATTATAAAGGACCCGGCAGTAATAATTAAACAATTGCATATTAGCTAGGGTTGCATGTTTGACTTAGCACTCCACCGTTGCACACGACAAATTGGTGATTAATTATTGCCATTTAATGATACAAAGGCATTCCAGGGTAAATATTCTGTGGGAGCGAAGATTATATCAGGAGATACATGCCTGGAAAAAAGTCAACGTTCCGATGTTAACTTGTAATTTTTATCAAGATATTTCAAATAAACTAAACAGATATAACATGATATATGGAACAATTAAAACAACATTAAGAAGAATTTAAATAGACACTAGCATAAAGTTCTACAAAGGAACGGTAGTACCGGCCTTGATCAATGGCTGTGAGCTCTGGGTATTCAAAACGAGAAAAAAGTCATATTCAGGCGTGAAAATGAGGTTTCTTATATCAATGTTATGATATATCAAACTGGATAGAATAAAACTGAAGAAATTATAAATAAATGAAATATATACAGGAGGCAAATGAATAGCACCACTATTACTCTACTGGTATTAGATGGTTCATAGACAATCAGTTTAAGACAGGTCATTAATAGCCACTGAAAACAAAATGGTGCTTATTGAGCACTAAAGCCTGTTATAGAATAAATAAAGCCTGTCTAAACTGTAGCACTTCCAAAAGTGCTTAAATTGTGGACTTAATACGCTGCTCCACGCCACTGCAACAGATAACAGGTTTTGGCGAACGGCTAAAGGAACATAGGGTACTTTCAAAAGTGTGCTTAGGCAACACGGTTATGCTAGCTGGCTGTGGACTTAACAAACACAAGAAATTGAGTTCAAACCCTGAGATGGGTGCACTTTACTACCCCCTTCTTTTCCTTCTTGAGAGAAATGTTGCTTATGCTTTAAAGTAGCAAAATACCACCTTGATATGCAATGTGCAAGGTATTGTTTACTTTTACTCCATCCCACAACTGATAGCTTGTACTGGAAGATTATGTAATTACATCGGTGTGCCATAATTGGCTATCATTGGCCATGTTTACCAGCGATGGGCCGATTCTAAGCTACCAGAATAGACACATATAGGCATGCAAATCTCCTATGCCACTTTCAGAAGTATACATGTAATACCAAGCGAGGCTACAAATACACAAAACAGACCAAGAACACATAATATTACAGTATTTATTTTGTTGTAGAACGGAAATTCTAAATGGCCTAGGTTTCAAAACATTCATTTTGAGACAATCAAGAAGAATTATACAACAGCCATAATTATTGTCACTTTATGCTATACAAGCAATATTTGGATACACACCGACGTTATGAACACAATATCAGAATATTATCTTAATAAATGTACTGAAATTAATGATAATAATAATAATAATAATAATAATAATAATAATAATAATAATAATAATAATAATAATAATAATAATAATAATAATAATAATAATAATAATAATAATAATAATAATAATAATAATAATAATAATAATAATAATAATAATAATAATAATAATAATAATAATAATAATAATAATAATAATAATAATAATAATAATAATAATAATAAATAAATAAATAAATAAATGAAGAAGTGTATATAATATACAAGTAAAATGTTCTGTACAAGTGATATTGCTAAAACAAACAAGTGAGATTCATTTGGATGACAGCTACGATAGAAGCTATGTGCAGGAGGTGTAAAAGCGATGCCGGGAATTTTATTTTTCAGTTGCTACCAATGTGTACCTATCAGCAGAGGGTGACAATGACAGATGTGCCGGCAGAACGCTGCAGCAAACTTCAAGTGATACGTCTTATCGGAAAACTCTGCAGTATAGTTTTTTTTTTTTCTTCTTCTTCCACTCAAGCATCGTTTTGTTCATTCGGCTCAAGTCGAATATGTTGGAATGGAATAATGGTTTACGACGTCTTCGAGTAAAAAAGTAAAGTTTCTGCAATTCCAATTTTTTATACTTTTTTTTAAACTTCTGGGAATACGATGAGACCAACAATCGGCTGAGTTTTACTTAAGAAATGTGGCCACAATCGGCCCATTTTTTAATTTTTTTAGGAAGAGACAGAAAGAAAGTTGGAGGTAAAAGATTGGCTTATTTCGCCAGGAAAGAAGGGAGATGGGAGGGCGTTGGTTTCACGGGGAAATTGAAGGGAGAATTGTTTCGGGTGTTTTGAGGTTCCGCTAAGCACCCTCGTTAGTGCGGGAATATTTAGCCGGTAAATTACTGGTAAAGGATATCCGGATGACAGCCATGACCAAGAACCTGGTTGACACACGTGGGATGGTTAGGATCAGGCTTTTTTTTTTTTTTTTTTTTTTTTAATGGGTAGGTTTTTGACCAGAAATGGCCGCTGGTTGAAGGTGGTTGCCACTGTCTGAAGTCGTTATGTGGGTTGTGTCCTCTGTATTGCGGTGGTGGGTTGCTGGTCATGGAAGTTCCACTGAGAGCGTAGTCAGCTGTGCCATAGTCTGGTTTAGTCCCAAGAAGTAGTTTCGTTCTCAATTCTGTTATTTTGGACTCCATGACGATGAGGTGATTTTTGGTGGTCATTTGGAAGTAGGTAGCGTTGTCGAGGCGTGTTGTGATGTCAAATTTGATGGTCGAGATTTGGGAAGTAATATTGCTGTTGTGTTCTTGAAGTTCCTCAGTGATGTCTCAAGTTGACCATCAGTAGTTCCCTGGAAGCGGTTGTCAGCTTCTAGGCGTGAGAGGACGTCGGTGATTTGCTGTGAGAGGTCAGTCTGGCAGTCTTGGTGGTGAACATTCACATGACGTTTTCTTTTAGGCACGAGCACATTATTTATTTTCATTCTTAGTCATTGTAATTAATACATGCTTATCCTAAGGCTTAGTAAAATTAAAGAAGGTTTCATAATTGTGACTCCATTTAATATTAATAAAATCAAGCATAATACGAGTAACTAATGTATCATATAAACAACTTAATTAGTGGTAACCACTACCTGCTTGCGGTTCCTCCAAAAGTACTTCTTGTCGCTGATGCAACTTTGCATGGCTATTGCGCACTTGAATTAAATACTTTGAAAGCATTGTGACTCACAATATAAACATGAGCATGACGTCATATGCACCAATTAAGGAAATATAGAACTGAAAATGGGATTTTCTAAGGTTTCCAACCAGTTTAGCTGAAAATTTAGTTTCAATATTGTCTTAGACTATCATTAGAGATGTTTAAATTGCAGTGTTCTCTCCTTTCGTTTCCGAGCCATGAAATGTTACCTAACGCTTTTAAACATTTCACAAGAAAATAATTTTTGATTTCTGTTATTCAAAATTTCTGTATTTTATTTAAGTATTATGCAGCTTTAAAATTAGTAACCCAAAAACCATTCAAAAGATAAAAATATGACAGATTAACTTGTTCGTGGTTTGGGAATCTAAATCATAAATTAAAAAACAAGGATGAAAAAGTATCGTTGGAACATTTTCAAAAGGTGAATATAGTGAAAAAATTACTTTAAAAGGCCTCAAATTTCACAATGAAAAACATTCTACTCTGTATATTAACGTAATTTATTTGTAATATGAAAACACAAAACCAAAAAAATGTAAACTTTTGTCCTGCTTTAGTCCCCTCACAATAGTAACCCTGAGAAGACAAAATACTCCACAACGTTACCAGCTCTACTGCCACCTCTGCTGCTGCAAATCGACTTTTGCAAACTATTAAACAATTCATGCTTTCACTTAGACTTATAGTCTTCAACCACTACGGATTCTCATACAGAATGAGTAACTTTAAAAGGGATCACTTTTAATCTTTGATTTTTAAAAAATCTAAGGAGTAAGCAAAATGCATTAGCATTGTTTATTTTGACGGAAATGTAAACACATATTTGTAATGTTAGCTAATAGGAGATGGATGTCTGGATAGTCGTTGTATGAGTAGTGCAAACAGATGGTAAACAAATATTGAGGGCGTGGCTTGCTTATAAAACGAATCATTATCAGCGCAACACTAAATCTATTTTTAAGCCCAAATTTGAAAACCGCAAATGGCATTGCCGAATATTTATAATCGTCGCAGTAATGCAATAACCTTAAGGCAAACTGCGGTAATTCAGAGGTTTTATCCATAATGATAACTGCGGGAGCATAGAATACACTATATTCATCTGGTATGCGCTTGTCCAGTCCAAATGCCATTTATCTGCATGACTAAAGTTGAAAAAAGTCCTTCATAATCAAGATACCAGTGTAACGTCAATGCGCACTTCATAAATATTACGTCATTGGGAGGGGGTTTTCTGGATTGTCTTGTGCACCTGGAGCCTGCTCGCTGACCAGGTGCATAGTTCAGAGTCAGCTGTAGTGTACAGTTTATGCGTAGCCAACCT
Source organism: Tenodera sinensis (assembly GCA_030765045.1). NCBI lineage: Eukaryota > Metazoa > Arthropoda > Insecta > Mantodea > Mantidae > Tenodera > Tenodera sinensis. Next base: position 141,289,988 of record CM060965.1, on the reverse strand, counting down.
CGCGTCCATTAAAGGAATTGTTTCATATTTGTTCATGATAATGTGACGCCGGCCGCAGCAGAACGCTCAAGGGCAAGCTCGTGCAAATACGTGACTGAGAATGAAAAGAATAGCAAGACAAAGAAGTTTCCAGAATGACTACCGGCTTGTTTAGGTTAATTTCGAGAAAAGGTGTACCTTTCAAAGAATTCACTAGCGATTTGGGTGAAATATAAAAGCGACAGAGGACAAAAAGTCTGTCAGTCCTGAAGTAGACAGTTTGTGAGACAAAAGGGAACATTGGTAATTTTATGTGATGGAAAATAGAGTGTTGAACGAGGCAACTGTTAGCAATGCGTGTGCGTGTGTGTATAGGTGTGAGAGAGAGAGACAGAGAGAGAGAGAACAGTCGTGAGAGAATTGAATGTGCGGATAAAAACGGTTGGAATATTGATATGTCGCGTCGAAAACTTTAAGTGAAGTAGTTTTTTGAGTGTAAAAGAATTGTCAAAAGCAGGTGCTTGTGAGACAGAGAGAGTAGAAGAAGACAGAAGAGTGTGTCTAGGTTACGAAAAGACAGTAGCTGTAAGTTCACGAAGAACTGCAGATTGTATTAACGGCGGTAACCGAGAGCTGTATTTTGTGTTTCAGTTTTAGAAGTAAAATAAAGTCACAGAAAAAGTAACTGAAACTTGATGTCACACTGGTGTCAGCAATAGAATTTGTGACATTGTCATTTTGTCACAACATTGATATGACGTTTCCTTTGATAAGCACGATCGCTGTTGTTTTATGGACATTAGAGAGCCGTCTCATTCTCGCCTCTTCAACGGAAAGCGTTCCTGCAGCAAATGGTCTGCACAGGGCTTATCTGTCATAATTCTTGGTTCGCTTCTAATAATACCAATTTTATATAGGTTTTCCAACGTAAAATATCAATTTATTTCTTGAGGAATAAGTTTTCGTCTTATGTTCATACGCGGAATGCTATATTTATGTTAATATGTATGGGAGATGAACAATTGTTGAGTAACTGAACGCATAAATGTCTTTTGTGAAGCACGAGTTAGTCTCTGGGATTGCTCAACTATATCTGAAATTCAGAATACCCGCGAGTTTGAAATATTCTAAGTTTATGAATTCAATTTCAAACTGCCTTTAGACCTGTTGGCGTATTGCGGAAATTGACTAGGTGAACACAGACATTTGAACACATCTAGTAGATTAATAGTGAAGATATGATTGCAAAGATCCAGAAAGAACGACAACCAATAGTAGCAATTTTAACTTATATAAAATGCAAAAATGGAAGAGTAATTGCCTATAAATATTTTCTAAGCAATAAAGCATCTCGAAAGTATTAATATAAGTAATATTAAAGAATTAAAGTGATCGATATGCTATTTAGGAATGTGCGTTTCAGGGCTACAAAACTAGTGTGAAAACATGAATGGTGGTTTTGAGTGCAAAACATGAATGGTGTTTTCACTGGCTTTATACTATGTGTAAAAAGCACGAATATTGTTTCACTGGATGTCAACTGTAGTGGTGCTTTCATTGTCATCAACCTAGTGTAGAAAACAAACGATGGGCTGTCAACCAAGTACAAAGCTGAACAATGGTTTCACTTCTATCCACGAGTGTAAAAACAGGAATGATTGTTTCGCTGACAATCAACCAAGTGTAAAAACATTAACGATGGTTTCGTGGGCTACCCACCGTGTGTTAAATTATGAATAATGAATACACTATCAACCGAGTGCAGAAACTTGAGTAATGGTTTTCACGGGCTATAACAGTACAAAAACGTGAATGATGGTTTCACAGGCTATCAACCGAGTGTGCAAACATATATGACAGTTTCACAGGCTATCAACCGAGTGTGCAAGCATATATGACAGTTTCACAGGCTATCAACCGAGTGTGCAAGCATATATGACAGTTTCACAGGCTATCAACCGAGTGTGCAAGCATATATGACAGTTTCACAGGCTGTCAACCGAGTGTAAGGACCCTAATCATGGGCTCTTATTTTCAATACAGGCATAGACTGAAACGGATTTAAGGCTCCAAGATAACCAAGATGCTTGGTGGAGGATTAACTATTATTTATGATCAGAGAAACGTTTTCAAAAAAACTTAGTGACCTACTATGTTGCAAAAACCTGGACATTGAATTACATATTTCATATTTGATTACTTTTTGGCCAAAACTCACCACTGGAAAATAAAGCTTGGTTCCTGTGAAGTATATAACGAGAAGATTTGTACTAAGTATTACTTTTTCAATAAATTCAGTAGTTTGAAAGTTGTAAAGTAACAAGCACTATGAATACTCCCCGCGAAATACACAAAATCGCAGTTTTTATTATATATGTTAACATACATAATTTATCCAAAAATTAAATATACCAATGAACTTTTGGTAACGGTTCTAAAACTGATGTAGCACGATATATTTAAAAACCATGACTTTAGGCCCTAATTATTCCTTACAGGAAGGGACTGTGTATAATTGCTGATGTACACAAAGCTAAGCTAAATGTGTTCACGGGTTGGCAAGGGAAAGTAAGGATTTTTGGATACATAATCCCTCTAAAGTTGAGTCAGTGGTTTATCTGAACCCTGAGGGTAGCACCCTACCCAAGCGGGAATGAATCAGCTAACAACTTAACTTTATGTTCTGTACCCTTCATTAGGTAAATTAGGAGTGGGCGATGACGTCGTACAAAGTAAGTTCCAGTGGGGAAGTAATGAGGTGCACCATTTAGTAACCAACATCCGCGTCAATCAAAGCGTCTGGCAATAATGAAGAGAGACTGCAATAATTAGAGAATATGAGCTATGTTCCACAATTACTTGCCTTACCTTGCTGTTGTTAATGGAACTTAAGCCTGAGTGGATGTGGGCTATTAAAACGGTCAAAGCAAATAACTGGCTCAACTGTTATATAGTATGTTACGCCCATTAATACCTGATTTACGAGTGTTTCCGTTTAAATTTTAAACCTGGCCACAATAATAGTTCGGCGTCTTCTGAGCTAGATTTTCGACTGATTAGAAACGTGGGGAGATATTGTGGCTTGGAGTTATTAAAAATAAATGGTGATTAAAAATAAATCTGAATAAAACGGAATATGACTGTGGTTAGTGATGACATTGAGGGTCACAAAATTAAGAAAGTTGGAAATTTTAAACATTTACTCTCAATACTACAGGTAGATGTATAATCAAAATTAGAAATGGATACACGAACATGCCTGGGAAAACGCGCTATAGGCATGTTAAACTCATTACTATGGAGAAATGTTTTGGCTAAAATATGGAAATTCATTTATAAATCAATAGTTGAGAGTGTGGTGCTTTATAAAGCGGAAACTTGGACAATAAACAGAATGCAGAAAGAAAAATTGACAACTTTCGAACTAGACTTCTTTAGAAAATCGACCAGGAAGTCAAGAAAAGAGAGAATTAAAAATAAGAAATGCATAGCTTATTGTATATAGAAAAGGATAAAATCGAAGTGATAATTGAAAAAAGACTGCAAAGGTTTGAGCATGTAACCCGAATGGACGATGGAAAATTGCCAAAGGAATTGATGAGATGGACACCAGAAGGGAAAAATAGGAAAGGAAGTCCTAATGGAAATTGAATAAATGGAGTAAGTATATGTGTGGAGGTGAAGGGACTGCAGGAAACATACATTAGATAGGAAACATTAGAGACAGATTAGAAGACAGTGGCCATCCTATGTACCAATCTTGTATTGCTTTTTGTAGCAATTGCTATTTTGTTTGGTGCAGGAAATCTACAGCACTACAGCACTGTAGAAATTCCTCAAATAAAAACAAAACAGAAATCCTTACTTTTCCTCTGGTAATTCATGTTCATGATGTCGTCAACGCCTTTTAACACTGATTTCTTTCCGGTTATGTTTTCGTCTTGGATAGAGATCCTCAATAATAGCAAATTGTTTTGTCAGCCTTATAAATCAAAGTTAGCTTAAGAAAACAAACATACAGATCATTTGCCCTGCCGAAAGGCCGATCCAAAATTGTCGAAATACCTGTTCCTTTTTATAGAAATCTATGCAAAGAGCTTCGGAAATTAATTGACACAGCATAATGTGCTAATTATTCGGAATATATGAGCTATACGTTTAAATAACATGCTCTTATGGTTCATAGTACACTTAAGCCCCATTTGCAGCTATAAGCTCTGATCAGTAAAGCTTCACGACTCATTTCAATACAATTAATCGACATGTAAGCCTTAGTTTTGTCTTAAATGATGTGTATTGCTACAGAAACTGTTGTACCTAATACAAACATAACCTATTCCGTCGACAAAATACCTTGAAAGATAAAGTGAAGCAATTTCATAAACATTATGTTATAAAATGTTTAACACGTATTAAACCGACAGTATTAAACCGTAGCGCGCTTGCCTCTGGCACGGAGGATCCAAGTTCAATCCCCGGTACCAGCATGGGGATTTTATCCCCTATGGGACGTTTGGCACGCGGTGCACTCAGCCTCGTTAGGTCCCGGGGGGACAAATTGAGGAACTACTTAATGAAGAAGTAGCTGCCCCAGGTCGAGAAGGCCGTATAACTGATCGGGGCACTGACCACATCCCACCCTCCTGTACTGCACCCCACCAATGACGCCAGTAGTGGGCAGAGTTGGGGGACGCAGCGGCTCGGCGGTAAGGCTTGGCCCTTTATGGGCTGTTGTGCTAGGGATTTTAGTGTTGAAAAAAGTAAACATGTAGTTTATACTGTAAACTGACTACTGACTACGTTTGCTTAGAATAACGGTGAAAAATGCTATTAACTGGATGGGACACGAATGGTGGACTCTTGATTCGACCGCTTGAAGTACGATGCGAGATAATTCTTACGCAAACAAGATCTTGTCATCCAATTGAACTATTCCAGTCAAATTTCTTACCGATCTAAAGTATCAGAGATATCACACCGATTCAAAGCCACAACAGTTTATGCTCGAAAGCGTCGTTGTTAACCACTATTAGGTTGTGTTTATAGTAATAATATATGCACATCTGGACAATATTATTTATCGTCCTGAAAGGACGGAAATAGCTTCTGCTCTTGAGTAGGTATGGATGTTAAACTTAAGGGCAACAGTATTTTATAAAACATCCTCATGTTACTCAGGAAGTTCAATTCTTTTTGTATGGAATATTATACACAAATCAGGGAAATGTCTCTTAAAGCTCATCACCCAGCGGAGGAAATATACTTCATTCTCTCTAGTGTATTGCCTTAAACAAATCTAGAAAACAATGTTATATATTTTTCCCAAGTTGGAGATATCTACACTTGAGTGGTGTAATGATGTACACATCAGGCAGCCCTAAGGCAAAATCTCCTGGCGTTGCATAATTTTCTATACAAAACACAAGACTACCATTTTATATATTGTCCCTGTGCTTGGAGGCAACATCTGCTGTCGTTGCGTAACGATCTGCTCAAATCAGGAGATCATGACCTTATATACTGTCATGATTCCGGAAGCAACGTCTGCTGGTGTTGCATAACGTTCTGTACAAATCAGGAGACTGCCACCTTATATATTGTCCTCGTTCTTGGAGGTAACATCTGCTGGATATAGCTGATATCCAGTATGGACAGCTGGTATAGCTGGACCCATCGTTCTTGGCCCCTAACCTTGACTGGAAGTCCTGTAGGCGAACCTATAGCTTTTGTCTCTATGATCAGCTCATATAATTCGGCGAATGAAACCATGCACATGGGGAAGGAGGGGGAAGGCACGATCTGAGACAGTCCTTGCTAATTCACAAGTGCTTTTTAGTGAGGCATGCAGTTGAAGACATTGTTAGATCTTTGCGATAAGAAGTGAATATAGTGAATTTGTGAGACATTGATCATAGCGAAAATCAATTTTGCCACCTGTACGTTCTAAATTAGGGACCAAAACATTACACAGTCAGATTAAAGAAAGTGCTTCAAATGTATAGGCGTACAGGAAGAAAAAATCTAACAGCAAAGAACTGCTTACATCAGAAGGTTTTTTAAAAGTATTCTGAAAGCTCAAAAGCGCTTATCAAATGCCACAGCAGTATCAGAAAGAAGCTACACTGTGGAGACATTTTTCTACATGGATTGTACTGCCTTAGTAAGAAGAACGTTATCTGAGTAGCATATGAAACTGACGCACCAATTTGCATGCTGTCTGTAGTCACCTGGCTTGGTAAGTAAACTCGCTTTCAAGCTTCACATTTACTTCCTCCAGGGGCCAAGAACGGTGAAGCCAGCTGTACGACTTTATATATTGCCGTGATGTTTTGGCAATGATGTGTTGAGTAATTTAGTATGCAAGTTGGATGAACATGACCTGATACATTCTGGCCGTAGTTGTTGTATCCTTTATTTTACATAAATTAGTATAAAAACTGAGGGAACATGACTTTATGCATTAGTGTAGTGCTTGAAGGCAACATCTTTTCTTGTGTCCTAGTATTCAAATCCAGGAAACATGGCCGCCGTGCTTCGTGGCAACACAATATATTATGCTGTGTAATTTAGTATACCAGTTGGAGTATGACTATGCATAGTTACCGTGCTTTGTGGTAATACAATCTCTTGTGTAATTCAGCATACAGGTCGGGGAAACACGACTTTATCACACTTTGTGGACGTACTTGGTAGTAGCTTAGTTTACAAGTTGAGGAAGCATGACTTTATACCCTGTCACCGTATTTGGAGGAAATATAGTATGTTCTTGTGTTACATAATTTAGTATACAAGTTGAGGGATCGTGACTTAACACCAGTGCTGCTGCCGGTATAAAGTCACATCTGTTCTCCTTCTTTATGCACGATAAAAAAGTTGATATATCATTTTGTATGTTGTTGTTTTTAGACACCTGATTTTTTGTTGCGTAATGTTGTGTAAAACTCAGGGAGCATGACTATCTAACTCTGCCATTGTGGTGCTCAATGTTAGATATACCAAGTGATTAACCTGCCCCTATTTTTCTTTCGAGTTTATGCAAGCCACTAAAAAACAGGTGTACCTTGAGTCCATCTTGACCATACACTGCACTTCACATGTTGCCACAACAGAAGCTGGCGTAAAATCTTAGTGAATAAGTGATTTAAGGGACAAAAGATATTCACAATATAAATCCATTCCAAAAACATCGTACCCTTACACTGAGCATTCCACCGGGTTAATACACAATTTAATTTATTGTATACATATGTACACACATCTTCCCAAAACTCCTGTTCAATGAGCACCAATCGTAATAGATCCACGTTCAAAATGAGCTAAAACAAAATTACGGATCTGTGCCAAAGAATAGTGATAGGTTATGACCAATTAAAGACACGCCTACATTCATAATGGAGTTGTACAGACACATCAACAAACGTTAATTGAATATTGGCATAAATCACAGCACTTTCTATTTTGTTCAGCAAGCTTAATAGTTTCTGCCATGTTTATTAATGAAGAAAAAATACCAATGGAATCTAAAAATATCACTGACGACATATAAGACACTAGTATAGTTACGAACCGATGACCAGTTTCCGCATTCAACTTGAGTTTAGTCCTAGGATTACCAACTTTGAGTACCATGATCACCACTGGTAACAAGATATCTAAGTAATTTTTTAAATTTGTTTTAAAATTACGTATTACACCTTGTCATGTTTAACAAAGCAATATTTAACATTGTTTAAGTATTCCTTTCTGCTTCTTACATGAATCACGTTGTACCGACGACTCAGTACTTTATGACCACCTTGAGGTATCATTGTTTCTCAAAAAGAACAACAATGAACAATTTAAAGGAAATACTCGAAGTAGTGATTGATAACTATTAATTGCATGCCTTTAATAAAAAATTAAAAGAAAAATATGAAAATAACAAGGTGGGCATCAAGTAGCCCCTCCTTGGTAATGCGAGGATTGAAAGTTTAGTCCTTACAGCGTTGTGATGGTCGAGCGGAATTATTATATTTGGGTCGCAGCGATGCCCTGAGAACGCATATTGTAATCTTGAGTTCTCTCCGCCTTTTTTTTTTTTTTTTTTTTTTTTTTCTAACGCTCCACTTTACTCCTTTTGTCCAATGTAATATTTTTTTCTGTAGTTACTATATACGTGTTGCTTTTTGTTTTCATTTCTAGATAGTACCTACAAATCGATCAAATACTGATTTTAAAAAAACCCTAAGGGCAAATTTGAACATCAGAAACATCAATTCAGTTCACAGCAGGCTGATGTCGAGTCCACTTGACCACAAGCCTCTACTGACCTCCTCGTAAATAACGTTAGGCATCAAGCTGCTTGCTAACATACTGAAAGATATCCATATTTTAGCTCTTGGCAGCTTATTAGTGTTCACGTAATTTACGTCATGGCTATCTGAATAGGCCCAAGAACGACTAACTGTATTTGGCACAATGAAGCTTCAAAAAAAATTCTGGATTGACAAATGGAACCTTGTCTTCAAGTAAGACTATTATCTGCGGGTTGCGTAAATACGAAAATATAGTCACCTGATTCCCTGGTATAAATAAGAGGAAGACATTACTCTATATATTTTACTAGTATTGGGCAGTTACCTAACTCTGTTGTGTAGTCCAATGTCGAATGCATGGAACATGATTTTATACATTGTCACAGAGCTACAACCAGTTTTACACAACCTTACCCGCTTGACTTCTATTTTCCGCTTCCTTCTCAATCTCTGATAGATTAATGTTTTGGCGCAGTAGCTGTGGATTTCAGATCGCATGCTAAGCCGCAGTAAATGTTTTACTTACTAGGAACGTATACGATAAAATACAGTAAAGCAAATAAAAGCGAAGAAACAAAAGTTTTAATTAATCCCAACTCACATCTATGGAGAAACTGGTAATGGAATAATCCCTCCGTGTCGAAATCAGATTCTGCAGGGTCACGTTCGCTGTTAGTCTATCAGGTGCTTCCACGGATCGAACTTACTAAGCGCCGTAAAGCCCCCAAATCTGTAACTTACACCTGTAGGGTTAGAGCAGAGCTGCTCGACTTTTCTCACTGGTAAAGGCAGATTCTTCTCAGCGAGTGAACTAAATACATGGAGTACTTGAGCTTCGCAGAGGTTTATGCTTTCGATTCCACAGGACAAAAAATCACTAATAATATCTCACATTCAGTGCACTGAATGCAACGTATTACATGCAAGTCCTATGCAATGCAAGGCTGAACTATAAAAGAATAAAACATCGTCAGAGGTTTATGCTTTCGATTCCACAGGACAAAAAATCACTAATAATATCTCACATTCAGTGCACTGAATGCAACGTATTACATGCAAGTCCTATGCAATGCAAGGATGAACTATAAAAGAATAAAACATCGTCACGAACTCGTGATAGATGCTTTGGTTATCCTGAGAGGCAAGTTTAATGAGAATAAATTTCCTAGTTATTCGTCTGCGTGTATTACATCACATTAATGCTGCTAGTAGTATATTTGATTCACAGGTTATGAAAGTATAAATTTGTAAGTTCTGTTAAAATATACTAAAATAAGTGTTGATATTAAATGGAGAACTAGCTTGTGTAATACAACAGCATACTCCACGACAGCAGCCAAGAAAGGTGACTAATATGTTTAATGAATAAAATATACCTACAAATATGCAACAGTTAGACGACATAATGTAACGTAATATTGCATATTCATCATGGGAACGTTAAACTAATCATGGTCCTCTTACTAAGTAGCAATATTATATGCTCTTAAGTATCACAATGTTGTGCATTTATTTCATCATCTGCCTTCATGGATTTAGGCCCTTAACCTTTTCCCACATCAAGAAATGGAATCTCTCCATCTGGTGAGTGAACGTCCCACTCTTCTTCTACCATTTGGTTGATACTGAAGTAACATCTGTGGTAATCTGTGTTCTAGCATTCGTTCTATATGTTCTAGCCAGTTTGTCTGTTGATGATTGTCAGTAAGAAGTCCCCTGGCCGCGTTACGAGCGCTGCGCAGAGCAAGGTCGATGAAGCGGCTGCCTTCTGAGAGCTTTCGACCTAGCTCCTTTGTATATAAACCCCTACAAAGAGGGTTACTGCTTCCGCTCTTCGAGCCAAAATGATCACGCGATCTTCCATTGCATTGTTGACTGTTGCAGTCTTCACACGTTTCCCTGTGCAGGGGATCTCGATATACCCCAAGATACTGGGTCCTTGACAAAACTCAGTCACCGTTAAAGTTTCCATCCCCACGAGGTTGGACGCGCCTGTCAAGAATTACCCACGTGCATACAGTTATAGCTTAACAGCTTACCCTGTGAGCCGGGTTAGTAGTCTTGTATCATCCCAAGACTAAAGACATTTATTTGAGGAACAATAACTTAATGTGACGACGGGCGTGTAGCAAAATAAAGGACCGTTGGGGCTAAGGTACTTCTCAACACATACCAGGCCTGCAAGCAAAAAAAGGTGCTCAAGGTCTGGTTACCTCGCGTCCAGTTTAAGAAGATTTAAGGAGCGTCGAGTGATCGTATCGTCGGAATTACTGTATGAGAGACAGAGCAAATAGAAAAATATACTGAAAGGACTGAGTCAAGGTTACGAGAAGTAAACAGTTGTGAGTTGTGATACCATGAAAGACTGTAGACTGTGTTCAGCACGAGAAGAAAACTGTGTCTTGTGTAAAAGAGTAGAAGACAATAAAGTGAACTGGATTTTTATCATTTTGTCATAATATGAATGGTTTCCATGCTAATCCTTTACTCATGTGTAATATAATATTGTATATACATTAAGTGATCACTGTTTATACATTATTTCCGTGTTAGCCGGCAATATTTTTTGCACACATATTAGAGGAACATTACCTTGTACAGTATCCCCCTGCTAGGCGGCAACATCTTTCGCTCATCTGTAACAATGTTGCATACACATCAGGGGTTTACTACTTTGTACATTGATCTGCGCAAGCGGCAATACTTTAGACTAATGTGTAACTAGTAATTAATATAGGTATATCAGGGCAACGTTGGTTATACATGATCTCCGCGCTACTACGTATTTTATGTCCCTATGTCGCTCATTATTGTATACCATCAAGAGAATATTACATTATTCATTTGATGGTAGGGATAAAATTGCACATGTGTATGACGTCTCATAAAACTGATATTAAATTGAATAAAAGCTTTCTGTCTCAGGGTTATTGGAGACCCTTGATACAAAGCTTGGATAGAATCCCAATAACAAGCTGCTCTTCACAGTTGAGTTGATATTGTCATCTCCGTCTCGCAAGATTAAGCCACATCTCATTGTTTCTTGGGTCACCCCAGTAGCTGTGTCAGCAATCAGGATAGAAGAACAAGAGAACAATTACAGAACTAGGTGAATTTCATAAATAAGTAAATGTGTATAGCTGGGTGCGCATCGTGCATATATATGTAATAATACATTTCCTTTTTGATCTGTACCGAACTTTATTAGGAAGTTTCGTGATTATATACATGATAGCTTGAAAGTAAACTATGTTCAGTTACCTGGCACTGGTAATTGTACTCATTGTTAGAGGGAAATTAATCTCTAATGCACTGAAGTGCGATGCAAATGTAAGTATATGGCGTATTTCAACTATCGTGAACACTGGTTTCAACCAGAATAAATGAATGCATATTAACCCGTTTACTGCTAAAAGTTCAATTTTAAACCATAAATTTGTATATATGTAATAAACACTTTGTGACCATTTTTACTTTCTCTAATCGTATAGTAGGTAAGTAGGAAAAGTATTGTATTCCACCCAAAAAATTCAATATAGAGATGCACCGCAAATATGTTTTGAGGTACCCTGAATCTAAGGAAAAAAAAAGCATTTTTAGATAAAGGCGCATTTGTGTCTCTGTTTAGGTCTCTCTCTCTGTGTGTGTGTGTGTGTGTGTGTATGTGTGTGTGTGCGCATGCGCCCGTGAACGCATAACTCAAAAACAAAATTACGGTTAAAACCAAAGTGGATATTTAAGTTTAATATCTTCTAAAAATATGACAAGAAGGTTTTGAAGAAAATTCCCCCACCCTAAACTACCCCTTACATGGAGCATTTTTGTAGAATATTGATTTTCACAAAACTGTATCTAATGATTTTGATTAAAATGTTATAAGTTTAAGATATTTTATGGCAAATGAAATGTTTATTTGAAATTAGCTCGCTACCTCACATGTGTCCTGTTTACTCTTGATGACTTTTGCGTGACTGGTAAACTCTAAGAGATAGACCAAATCTTAGTATACAAAAATTTAGATCTTGTTAAAACATATAATTTATATCCAAATGCAGTTTGATATAGAGTCATCCATTTCAGAGACACTCCTTGTTATTTCTGTGAGCTCTGCAATACTTCCAGTTTTCTCAAATGGCAGATCGTTATTTACAATTTTAACTCGTGGCCGTATAAAGAGAACGGAATTTCGAAGCCTTCATACAGTGACCAACTTTGAAATATTTGACTATCGCTCAAAGCCATATTCCTCTTACACTTACAAGAAAATTAGCAATAGGATAATTGCTCCAAATGTTTATCTCGACTATCCTAAACAGCATGTAGGAATAAGATTTTGTATGCATAGTTAGTGCAAGAGTTGAGAAAGTCATGTGAGTGTAACACATCCAATTGTTTTGTAGTGACCATAGTGCGCGTTTACTATATGCGGCACGGAGGTGGTTACACAGATAATACATGACATGAAGATGAAGCAGCACCATTGGAATGAAATGGCGGGAAAAACCGGAGAACCTTGAGGAACCCTGCGTCGCTTTACTTAATACAATCTGAAAAATTAGTTTTTTGTTGTTTAACAACGCTGTCAGTTGCTAGGATCACGTCAGCGTCACCAGTGTGTCTGAGTTTTGTAGCGTAGGAGTCTTTTTACATGACAACTAAGCCACTCAAACCGACATTGTCTACCAAAAATCACCTGGGACTGAACCTGGGACCTTTTGGTGAGAGGCGAATGGTCAACCACTTGGCCATGGCGCGGCCACCTTCTGATCACTGAGTATAGAGCATAAGGAGTAATAGGTAATTTCTGATCTGTATTCTTGAATTAGTTTACTATTGTTAGCAAACGAAAATAGTGAACGAAGGATATGTGCACAACTAACTGAACACTACATTCTACAGCTTCTAACCTAAGACATCATTAACTGCCTAAAATGTATGAAACCTATTTTATGTGCATGGTGGAAGTTCTCATTTTCTATTTGGAGGAGCAAAATGAAATTCGGTGTTCGGTACTAATCATAAAAATGAAATTTGTCTACTCGTATATTATTGACCCATGTTCTAACATGCACAACTTTAACATATTGAAAAGAACAAACTTATTATCTTTCACAACGCAGTGTAATTTGGTTGAAGCTTGCACCATTATTTTTATGATTATTGTAAATGCATGGGAGATTTTATTTCGTTGGCTGTTGCTCTGGAGGTTTCAACTAAAATTAAACAATAAGGTTATATAGATACCACTGCTAAACACACTAAGTCCTGGGCAGCAGTTGTAAGCTATCCTTTAATAAATAAGTACATAAGTATTAATCAATGTTGTCCACGGTAATTACAAACCACATTATTGAAGAGCTATTTTATCCCACCTTAAAACGTTTATAATGAAGCAGAAAGGAATCTCTCTCTCTCTTGTTGCCTTCCAATGTACAGATCTAACTAAGATCCTTCTCATTCTCAAGCATATAAATAAACTGAACTCTTACGCTGTCTTATATTGTACGTGTCTTATGTTGCACAGGGTGCACATTGTTCGAATAGACAACTTACGTCATAGTGTGGCTAGTATATCCTATAATATCGTTGCATTAAGCAGGAGTATTTCTATAGCTTCTGTTCTTTCATGGCCAAGCTTTTCCTGTTACTGCGTACGAGGCAAGTGTATCAAATGTAGTTTCATGTAGCTTTTGTCTGTCTGGGTGGCTCAGTTGTTTAGACGGTCTACTGGTCCCAAGGTCGCGGGTTCCCCAGACCAAATGTTTTAAGTGGGATTAAAATCGACAGCTTCATGCCAGTAGATTTACTGCCATGCAAAACAACTCCTCCGGGACAAAAATCCGGCATACCGGCAACACTGATGCGATCCTGGCGTCATTAAACAAGAAAATAATTTAATTTAATTCGTGTAGCCTCAATTGCTACTTCGATTAACGAACATACCCTATTCATTATTTATTGCTTTAGTAGTAAGGTATACGTTTGTAATCGTGAATATTAATTTAATACTCCATAATACCAGAAGTATATAACAACAACCCA